>PHNY01250980.1:4797-17185 GCA_003724115.2 Anethum foeniculum
AAAGAAATAATCAATGTGTCGAAGAAGCATGTGCTGGTAAAGAGTATATAAAATTGATACAACACATAAATTAGAAGAAATTGAGGGGGGAGCGAGGGAAAAAAGAAAAAGAGAAAGTGATGACAAAATTTTATTTTCCATGAGTTTATTGGAAAAGAGTAAGAAAAAAAATGATATTATTTATATATGTAACATTTAAATTAATGACCCAAATTAAGAGTATTATAAAAACTGTGTGATTAAACTTTGATCTAAATCCAACATTAATTAAGTTCTAATACTCTTTAAAATTGTTACTTCTAAAATTGTACATTTTCTAAATTCTTAAAATGAATATCTATATATTTAATAATTTAACGTTGCACTATTTATTTAAGAAATAATTAATAATGACTAACTTAACTGATAAACATGATTTTTTTTTATATTTTTAAGATACGACGATGTCTTTTATAATTAATGTACCGAAATTTAGGTATAAATGAATATCAATATAATTCTTATGAACAAGAAATGGATACTTTTGTTTTTAAATTTTACTTTATAATATTTTTCTTATTGTAAAGAAGACAATAGTTATAGGTTGGTGCGTAGCATAGGTAAAATACCCACATTTACATATTTTAGCATTTTCATATTGATTAGTGACACAACAAACATCTTTATGAGTTAGAAGGTCATATCTATATTAAAGTTCGAGATATTATTAGTCAAAGTTTACTGATTACATGTATATGTTATAGGATCTTGAAGGCATTGCAGATATATTGTTGTAGGAAGTTACATTTGTATGTAACATGATTGACCAGTTTCACTGGCGACGAGCTATTTCAATACAGTAAAATTTTAAGTTACATGACTTTATATGAGAATATTCATTCGTCTTTGGGTTCAAATGTTTCCAGATTTATGCCATGAAATTTACTATATCAATCCTCAATCAGTTTCTTATTTCTTATTATTATCCTTAATAAATTTCTTTAGATATTTCTTGTTTTAATTAAGAAGCTGTCAACCTGGTCTTTAGGAGCCAGACTTAGTCATGTGTGCTTCAGTTCAGTATTATTAGGAGAGTAATGAATAAGTGGATGTAGTGGAGTTTAAGTAGGAAGGTAGTTGCATGTTTTTAGTTATCAGGTTATTTCTTTTCTATATATATGGCTTGTAATCAGTTTATTGAATAATAAGAAGGCTTGTTGCTTATCTCCTTCCTATGTTTGTACATCCAGTGTCTTTATATCATCTCTGTGTTTAATATATCAGCTTTTAAATTCAACACTTGGTATCAGAGCGGGTAAGGTTGCTCCGCCACCGGAGGTGGTGAAGCCGCCAACGGTGGTGAAGCCAGTGGTGGTGGAGGCGCAGAATAAGTGAGTATCACATAGGTGTTGCAGAAGGATGGTGGCAAAGTTGCATGTGTAGTATGGGATGCATGTGTAGTAGGGGGCTGCCGAGAAAGATGAGGCGATGCCGGAGAAGCCTGCTGAAGGGAGAAAACGAGACAGAGTTGCAAAAGGCCACGTATAACGAGATGAAACACTCTGTGGAGGCAGCGACACAGATGATGTTTGATGGAATGTCTGAAAGAGATATTGCTGCTTAGAATGCAATGATTTCTGGATCCGAGAGTCATGGGTGATTATGTGCACCATGGGGAGAAGTGCTCCAAAGTGTTTTTTTGATGAGATGTGCATCAAAATTTATGGTGGTGAGAAGTGCATCACAGATGAAGAGAAGTGCTTCATAAGTTTAGATTAGAGGGTGATTGTTGGAAATTAATCTTAAACTTATTGTTATTATTTAGATATTTGTTGTTTTAATTAAGAAGCTGTCAACCTGGTCTTTAGGAGCCAGACTTAGTCATGCGTGCTTCAGTTCAGTATTATTAGGAGAGTAGTGAATAAGTGAATGTAGTGGAGTTTAAGTAGGAAGGTAGTTGCATGTTTTTAGTTATCAGGTTATTTCTTTTCTATATATATGGCTTGTAATCAGTTTATTGAATAATAAGAAGGCTTGTTTCTTATCTCCTTCTTATGTTTGTACATCCAGTGTCTTTATATCATCTCTGTGTTTAATATATCAGCTTTTAAATTCAACACAGCTTAAGAGCCACATAACCTCAAGTTCCCTGCTGCTTACTTTTGACTTGAGGTAATGAAGAGTTTCGAGGGAAACTCTCCTGAGACAAATTTTTCAATCTATTGGCTATCACCTTTGACAATATTTTGTACAGGGATATTACAAAGCGGCCATAATCCCCCATCACAGTTGGATTCTTCTTCTTGGGAATAAGAACCAAGTTAGCTTCATTCAAGTTATTAGCAGCCTCGACAATACATTTAACTTATTTATATCAAATCATTATTATAATTGTATTTCTGTATAAATATTAATGTGAACAATCCTTAACCTTAACATAATTGCTAATCATGGTCATACTATATCTTATAACATGTATTTTTTATTCAAAAAATATAACCTATTTTCTGTGGAGATCTCGTAGGGCGAGAATATGGATACGTGGATGGGTGTGTAAAATGATTTGGGATGAGTTCCGAGCTCAGATATGTAAAATCTAAGTTCTAACTCTCAAAAGTGGCCTGCCTATCCTAATTACAGCTCTTAATTTCACAACTTCTAATAATCCTGCTGTAAAATATCAAGTAGTCAAACTTATATTTAGTTTAGATTAGGTATTATCTACACATCTAAAAATGCAGTCCTACGCTTAATACGAGCCTATCTGATTATGCAGTTCAGAAGAGTGGGAATGGTTGATGTATTTATCTTCCTATGTGGTTAATCAGATCGGAAGATAGTAGCAATAACATAACTATTAATGTTCACGGCCATAAAAAACCAAAGAAACGATGAAACAACTACAGTAACAAGAATAGAATATAGATCTACTTCTCAGAATCATTCCTCGAGCATACAACAGTAATCATGATTACATGTATAACTACAGAATTGGAAGCAATTGCTAAACAATTACGTCTTGGCTAAATAACAACAAAATTCAAAGAAGCAGGACAGAATCTAAACAACAGTTTGCAGTTTTATTATGGTGTAGGGGTTAGAAACAAGAACATTTTTTCACTTGATGTTTCTCATCCCCAGATTCACATGTAATAGTAAATAATGTACGAATCTATAAAAGAATTTATCCATTAGGACATCTGGCACTAGAAGTCCTGGCAATTAGAGGCACTGAACACTACAGGCCATGCCTTCTACATTTAAGACGAAACAGGGTTGAACAACAAATTAGGATACAATGTCCATACATTGAAGCATTGTATATTAATCCACCAGCAAAGTGCACCTCCGTTTACTAGGCTGTTCACCATTCTCCTTTTCATGGCATGCCTACAAAAAATTAGAAACATAAAAAAAAGGTTAGTTCTGCAAGGAGCCTAAGTGAACACTTATATAAACTATCTAGAGTTATAAACTATGACAATGAAAGAATAGCCAAGAGAGTCACTTAAAACAGTTAAAATGGAGAACATCCTTCTCTAATAACACTCGTACTATGACAAATTATTTCTAAAATGAACATCGATATCTTTAGTCAATAACTTGTATTTCTCTGCAGTAATGGAGAATGTAGTTTCCAAGTTTAACCCCACTCCTTAAATTTCCTTGCACTATTGCAACAATTCAAAATGTTTTGTAAATAATAAGCCGATCAACTCTACTTGTTACACTTAATTTATTCTTCCGGTTAATTGTCACAACTCATTTTAATTGTTAAGAACAGGATGAGACTATAAAATCAGGTGCATTTTATTATTGTGCTAAAAAAACTTTAGTGGGGTGCGCAATACAACAGCTTCTTTTCTCCTGCATCGTTATCTTCCAAGTCATGTTGACTTTACAGATGTTTTATAATTTCTTAAAAGTTGGATGTTGTCTTTTTAGTAAAGAATCCTTTTCACATGAAGAGTCCTACTGATGTGCTAATTGCATACAGTACATTACGTTGTAACAGTTCAAGATATAAAAGGAACCTCACAAGTCACCTGCTGATTAAGAAAATGAGGGACTTGGACCCTCTTGGAGCCGTCAGCTAAACGTTTGAAAGGTAGTCTGTTTTGTGAAGCACCCATCTCATTGCAAACCTGCAAGAAGACCAACAAAACAACATTTTAAAACTACAACACACTATGATAGTTTATCAACTCTGGGCTGCAAAGAAATTGGCATGGGTTAACAATTCTGTAGATAAAAACCCAACGCCGTGTCTGATTCATCATTTATGGGATTATAATTCTTGGACTATTAGCTTATTTATTCTAACTTTCTATGACATTTCATTTAGAAGCCATCCAGAATCCAAAGTCACTTTTCATGGGATTAAATACCGAGTGAGAGGGTTGGATTAAATAATCCAACAAATGAACTAGCACGTGATCGGAACATATTTATGGGATCATCTTCAGGAATTAAGAATGAATAGCAAATGGATAAAAATCCTTGCAAACAACCATAGCAAGGGTAGCGCTTATAGAGAAACAATGATTCTCAAATAAGGAAAAATGAATCATTAGAAAAATATTATTACATAGTAGAAAAGCTAGGTACTTGCAGCAAATGACATGTGTTAGCTCTTAACATAATAGAGAGTTGTTATAAAGCCTATGTACAGTTCACAGAAGCAAAACCAAGATTATTCATGTAAGATTGGACCCATTCAGACTTGAGGGATCGAAAGGAAATAATAATGTACATATGTGTGCATAAATATAAAGAATAAAGGGCTAGAACAATACCTGGTCCTGAATGGTTTTAATTAACATATTTTGGCAGCCTGATGCATGCACATTTTCCAAATTGGGACACTGGATTAGCATGCTCTCTGGATAAAACGTAACACCAAAAGTTAACAAGAAATATAGTAGTCAATCATCTACGAAGGTAATCAGCCAAACAAAAAACAAGTACATACCAGGGTGCAAATTTTTACATGAGTTTAGGTTGAGATCATTGAGTTCCGGACAGTTTAAATATAAAGCCTGCATCAAATATTACACATTTTACAATTAGGATAGTAAATAATCACTTTGCCAACATGCTTCATGTTACCGAATTAAAAAGAAATCTCACATCTAAGCCGGAACAACCCCACAAACTTAATCTCTTCAACCGACCATGCTTGATTATCAGCTTTTGGTACATGAGATGGAGTTTGCTGTTTGACGGTTTCTGTAAATCAGTACTAGTATCTTTTTCAGAAGCAAGATCTTGTTCATACAAATCACAAATGGTCATTCCACAATCAATAAGTTCTAGAAGCGGCAACTGAGCAGTAGCAAATTGTATGCCACCTGAAACAAAACAGAGTGCGATCATATGTTTATGAAAATGATGTATAAAAATACAGACAGGGGGCATCATATGCTCATTGAGATTACTTGAAGTGATATTTGGACAAAGAGCAAGAAGAAGTTTGGATAAAGTGTCGGGGAATGCGTTGCAAATCATTCCTATTCCACTGTCAGTGATACTTGACCTGAAAGCATAGTTACAGTTAACTATTTTATCATGAGAAGATTACTACAACACACAGAAACACTCTACCATAACAAGTTAAAGCAATTCAGTAAAATTTAACTTCAGTAAATGTATACGCCTCTTGAATAAGAAAATCGACATTTCTTTAATTTTCTAGAAGGAGGTTTATAGTTCTAGTGTCATATTATCTATCAAAGACAAGCCCTGGTTGCTTTTTAATAAGTTATAACCGACAATTAAGAATATATAGAGGAAGTGAAACTGCAACATACCCACTCAGATCAAGCAATTCCAGATTTGTGTAACTTGATGCAATTGCTGCAACAGATGCATCAGTAATTTCAGTTCCAAGGACAAGAGAGAGCATTCGCAAACCCCTGAAGAATGAAGCAACATCAAACTTCTGTACTTTTTTCATCTTCTCTAATTGCGTACTAAATAAAACATAATAAACCACATGGAACTTGTAAAAGTAGATATATCATATTCAATGAATTTTATCATTTAACATATTGATTATTACAACCTTAGAAGTAGAGTAATTAAGTAACAGTATCTGAACCATCAAACAACAAAAGAAAAACTGGACAGACCTCAAGTTTGCAGCTGTGAGAGAAAGCACAACAGCATGTGAAAGTCGAATAGAAATAATGCGTATGTTTTGTAATCTCGGGCAGCTTCTTCCCAGACCATCTACCATGGTAGTAAGATCAGTACATTCATTCTCTTGGCGAGAAAAATCTAGGGAGATTTCCTTTAAGTTTGGGCAGTTAAAAACCTATATAGACGATGAAAACCCAATTTTAAGCACCAACATACAGATAGCACAATGCAAATATTAGACATCAAAGGACCAAGGGTTGCAGAATATTCACCATCTTGGTCAGGGAATGAAGACTGGAAAGCCATAGTGTGAATAGACTTGATGAACAAATAGTAAAACCACCGAGGTTACTACACCCTTCCATTTTAAGACTCGATAAACAGCGTTTATCAGCTACAAAGCGACCCAATTCATCCCTGCACCAAAAAAAATTAATTAACCCCAATTCGCTGCTACAACTTACAACATACACAATTGACTAGGATAAGATAAAAACTAGCACTCGCTTATCCACCAAGAAGTGGAGAATTCACTTTGCATGAAAGATAAAATACAATAAGAATATGATGCCAAAATGTAAACAATATAAAAACTTCATGTATAGATCTTGTAGATGATATTGATGAGTAACTGAAACAAGATACAAATTTCTGGAAACCATCGATGAAATGCTGATTTAACTTTAAACTGAATAGATCAGTTCAAAAGGAAAAATAGATACAAGATAAAGTGACTACTAAAGAAGAGAAAAGTCGAAGGCACAGCATATATTATTTTATAAGTATTGCATATGACTATTCAAGCAAGGTAGTGCAAGCGACATGCAGGGCACAAACTAAACTCGGCTTCTTGAAATGTGGATGAAGATTAATGCTTAAACATGATTTGGTAAATAAAGTGAATGATTTGAGTCAAAACATAACTGAATTATGATAGCTTGAATATGATTGATTGCCAGAGCAGATTCTAGTAAACGTCAAATGAACAAGTCGGGTTCCATTATAAGAGCTAGTGAGCATCTTCAGTTGCATCTACTACAATACAGACATACACACACGCACGCACACATGCACATACACACACACACTCACTCACTCACTCACTCACACTTGAAATGTGTCTATTTGAACTGAATATGCAATAGATTTTTAGCAAAAAAACTATGGTACGAATTTTACCCAGTAATCCGATTAACTGAGCTATCAGACGTGAAAATCTCCAAAGATTGCAAATTAGGGCACGAAAATGCAATGCAAGCCAACATTGTTGCATCCACATCACTGCAAATCCAAAACACAAGTAGATGAGATGAATACATCAACTGTAGAAAATCATTTCAATCACATCAATTCAATAATTCCACCATCACTACATATTCACTTCCTATTAAGTCAAGTAAAACAGCAAATTGATTAAGCATTGTTGCAGATCCAGTTTCAATTCATCAGCACCAGTCTCTATTTACACCGTTTCTATCAAATTCATTTTATGTTATTCAATTAAAAAACACAATTACATTGCAATAAATCCAATAAGTATCAATACAGAACCAAGTTCAATTTGATTAGCACTAGTCTCGAGCAATCGCATGATTCCGATCAAATTTACTTACCGTTAATTCATTTAATAAACACACATACATTGCAATAAATCGGATAAGTATTGACGATACGGATCCAAGTTCAAATCAATCAGGACTAGTCTCTATGGATCCCATGATTTCTATCAAATTCATTTTACATTTGTTCAATTAATAAACACACATATGCAATAAATCGGATAAGTATCGATACAGATCCAAGTTCAAATCG
Source organism: Anethum foeniculum (assembly GCA_003724115.2). Taxonomy (NCBI): domain Eukaryota; kingdom Viridiplantae; phylum Streptophyta; class Magnoliopsida; order Apiales; family Apiaceae; genus Anethum; species Anethum foeniculum. The sequence goes on from PHNY01250980.1 coordinate 12,730, forward strand.
ATCAGCACGAATCTCTATGGATCGCACGATTTCTATCAAATTCATTTTACACTAATTCAATTAATAAACACACATACACAATAAATCCAACACGTATCAATAATTTAAATTCATCAGCACCAGTCTATCTATTGCACAATTTCTATCAAATTCATTTTCACAAATTCAATCAACACACACATACATTGCAATAAATCCGATTAGTATGGATACAGATTCTATCAAATTCATTTCAAATAACTTCAATTAATAAACACTGATACAATACAATTAATCCGACAAGTACCGATAGAGATCCAAGTTGAAATTCATCAGCACCAGCATACATACACAATCATTCAAACATACAATTAAAGACACAATTGTAATTAGATCTGGAGGACTTAAAACCTTTCCATACGAAGCGAAAGCCGAAGAAGTCCCGGACATTTTTGAACAACAGATCCAGCAAATCCAAGCTGAGACCTCACAGGAACCCTAAGCCTCAACTCCTCCGCCGCTTTCCAAATCCTCCTGGAAGTATCTCTCCATCCTTTACACACTTTCGCCGCAATCAACAACTCCATCGGCGCTAATCTCCTCATCATTTCATACAAACTACTCCCTCTCAACTCCCCTGACCTCATCGCCACGTCATCACTCTCCTCAGCCACCTCACCTTCATTATTATTCTCCTCGTTCTCGTTCTCCGACTCCGCCGCGTCTTCGAAGGAGAGAGCGCGGCGGAGGCGAGTGTAGGGCTGACGTGGCGGCCGAGGGACCGAGATCGGTGTCGCCGCCGATGAGGTCGAGTCGGTCGGCGTGACGGCGGAGGAAGAAGGAGGAAGGTGACAGATATGGCCTTTCTTCGGTTGACCGCACCGGCCGCAGTTGTAACTCCCACGCTTCTTGCCGTTGTTTGGCCGGAACGCGGCGGCGAAGTCCGCCGCGCCGCCGGGAGTCGCCGGATGCGGCTGGTGCCCTTGCATCCTCTCTCTCTCTCTCTCTCTCTCTCTCTCTCTGTTTATATATATAAATTTATCTTAATTGTAAAGACCGATATCTGGTGTTGGTCTAGTAATTAAATCTGTGTGTATAGGTTGTAAGTATAGATCGAGAAATGGAGCGAGAGAGAGAGAGAGGAGAGAGAGTGAGACTGGGGAGAGAGATATAAGGGAGAGGGGGTAGGAGGCTGGTCTGAAAAAAGCGGGAAGATAGGATTCTTTGGCGCCCTCATTTCGAAATTTATTTATTCCACTTTATTACCACCTTTTTTATTCTTTTTTATCATCAATGTAGATTTCCTATTAAATATCTTTCTAAAATGTGAGTTATAATATGCAACGTTATAAACGGTTTTATATATTTCCTAATCAGATTATAAATAGATAAATTGTTTTCCTTTTTTGCGAAGTATTTGTATTTTAAAAAGCTAAATTCCAGCTCCAGGTGTCGAATATCTTATACTCTTCAGATATTCTTTGGATTTTGTAAATAAAGATTATTCAGTATATAATTCTATATTTAGTAGATATTGAAATTTTAGATTTTAATTTATTTTAAGAGATATTGGAATCGGGACTCTTCGATTTTTCTTTTTTATATGATTATTATTGGTTTGTGTAAGCAAGCATAAGATCACACGTGTAAGTGACAAGCCGGCTAGGAGATGCTGAAATTGTGATTTATTTTTTTATTTTGTTTTTGCTAAATGCTGAAATTGTGACTTGATATCTTTATTTTTTTGATTATCTTGTTTTTTCTTCTTTTAGGCCACTTGATCTCTTGTTTAGTTTTCCCACTACGAGGAAAAAATGAAAATTACAATATTCTTACGTCAGAATTTGAGACATACTATTACCAATTATAGTCTTATTTTATTAATAAGTAGTTTATTCAATATTTTATAGTAATTAAAAAAAATTATTTAGTTTATTTTGTGATTTCATTTCATAAGTATTTTTTATAATCATTCATATTTAAAATTTTAAATATTAATTTTGATATAATACGTAAATTATTTTTAGCAATAAAAAATCTCAAATAGGTTAACTTAAGTTAAAAGATTAGCTCTTGTTTTTAATGTATAAGTAACTTCTTTAAAAATTTATATACATAGAACTCTGAAGTTGTAACTTAATATATTATTAGGACAATAAGCGGCGCTTCCGGCGGCAATGTAATAATATTTTTTAAAAACTTATTAAATATGACGACGCAACAGCTTTTTAATATATCTTTTGACTATATTTAATATAAAACCACAAACATAAATTACTTAAATTTAAATATCAAATAATACATTTTTATAATTAAATAATCTCAATAATGAAATGAACCACTAAAACTAAATGATCCATAGCATCATCCGTTCTTTCCGAACAAAAAGTTACGTTCTAAAATCATAAAATCAATCAATTGTAAAATTAGCTGATCCATAGCATCCTCCATTATTTCCGGGAAAAAAAGCTGCGTTCTAAAATCAATCAAGCATTCTAAAAGCATAAAACCAATCGAATAATAACATACACTTAAGTGCTTAACAAAACAAATAGTGACAAAACTATCAGAATATACAAAATAAAGTTTGAAATAAAAGTGCTAATGAAAGTAACAAACATAAATTGTTTAAATTTAAACATCAAACAATACATTTATAATTAAATAACATCAATAATAAAACAAACCTCTAAAACTAACCGAACCACAACATCCTCCGTTATTCATAGGCAAAAGGCTGCAAACCATAAAATCTATCAGGCATTCTATAATCATAAAATCAATCAAATAATAACATACACATATAGGCATAACAAAACAATTTGTGATAAAACTATCATAACATGTAAAATAAAGTTTGAAACACAAGCGCTAATGAAAAATCTGGCTAACAATTTGCTCTTTTTTCAAGCCAAACGATTTATACTTATGTATATATGATATTATTAATTTCCTTTTTAAACTATATTTTAGGACTTGAAATTTAAGAGAGTATTAAGATATGGACTTTGACTTGATAAAAAAGTTTGAACGAATAATAATCTGATAAATACATTTTAGGAAAACTATAACACGATAATTTGATTTAGGGAGAAAGTTTATGAGAAAATGAGATAATTAACTTTTCACTTGAAAATAAAGTTTGAAAAAATAATAATATGGTAGAGAAATTTTAGAAGAATAATAAGATAATAATTTGAGTTAAGTGGAATGTTTATTGATATAGTAGAGAAACTTTAGGAGAATAATAAAATGGTAATTTGATAACTTGAGATAAGAGGAAAGTTTATTGATATAGTAGAGAATAAGAAGGTAATTTGAGTTAAGAGGAAAGTTTAGGAGAATATGATGTAATTAAGATTTTCTCTAATTATTAATTCAAAAAATTGAGAAAATTCAAAAAATAGAATGAGGCGATTTAAGAGGCGCAACATAAACACCCTCGTCTTCTTCTTTATATAAGTATATTGATTTCATTCCTATCACGAGGATAGAAATGGAATCATATTAGAGACAACTCAAATTTGTAATTGTTCATTTAATGTTTGTTCGAATTTGAGCAGAGTTTTAATTTTATTGAATTCGTATATGTTATTCTCATTTATCAATTTATTTCATGTGTACGGTTCCATATGCATGATTTGTTTGCGAAAACACAAACATGTTTGTGTTTTATGTTCGTATGCATGTATACATTGTTTGTTATTTATTTGCTTCGTCTCATTAATGTATAATTGAAAATTGTTAATAAATCTATGGACGAATATATATATAATACGTTTACATATAAGAGTTCGAGTCATGCTGATACGCATAATATATTATTAGATCCGATTCGAATTTAAAATTATCCATTTACATTATATTAAACTGACTAGATTTTTAACGTGTTTCTTAGTTTTGATTCAAATTCGTATATGTTATTCTCCTGTTATTTATTTATTTCATTAGTATGATTGTATATATGTATACATTATTTGTATGTGGGCACTCAAACATATTTTTATATGTTGTTTGAATACATATATACATTATTTGTTATTTATTTCCTTCATCAATAGATTGTATAACTGAAGACTGTTAAAAAATTAATGGACGAAGATATTTATATGTACACGCATACAATGTTACACATCAAAAATCGAATCATTGTAATTGAATAATAGTATTATTAGATTCGACTAGAATTTGTAACTATTCATTTAGATTTCAATTGACTAATTAAAATTTATCATTTTTCTTTGCTTCTATTTGAATTTGTATATGTTATTCTCTAGCTATATATTCGTTTCATCTATATGATCACACATACACACATATATGTGTGTGTGTGATCTATTTACGCGCACACACAAACATGTTTGTCTTGGTGTGAATATTACGTAGATTGTATAACTGTTAAGGAATTTATAAGATAGACAAAAATATGTGTGTGCATGAGTGTGTGTATATATATATATATATATATATATATATA
>PHNY01250982.1:0-11324 GCA_003724115.2 Anethum foeniculum
TTGATAAAAGGACTCCTATATAGGGTGGTCTGCTCACATTATCTAATCAGCAAGTTACTATTCATCAGGGTTAGTATTCATCAGGGTTTTGAATAGTACCAAAAATTGGGGTTATTACAAAACACCTTAAGTAGATTAGTTAACACTTTTACTTGTAGCTTTCAACGGATAAGCATTCTACTTTATCCGTTGAAAGAGTAGCTTATTCTAATAAGTGAGCAGCACATTCTATATACTAGTATAGCTGAAATAGTTTATAAGTTGAAGTTAATTCTAAGTCATGTTGACTACTAGCAAGATACACAAAATAGGTTTGTTAAATGTAAATATTCAACGCCTTGTAATTTTGTGTAAGTGAAAGAGTTTCAACTGCTAAGAAGACATTTTCAACAGATAAACTACAAGCTTCAATGGATGATCAAGTAAAGTTTCAACGGTTATCAAACATGGTTTCAACGGATAACTCCAATGAAGTTTCAACGGATAACTCCAATGAAGTTTCAACGGATAACTCCAATGAAGTTTCAACGGATGACTACCAGATAACAGTTGATAGTGACTTGACATGGGCTGACATAATCACATGGGTTGATTGTATACAAAAGGAATGTGGTAGCCTGTTTAAGGGTTTTAGAAGATCATGAAGCATTTCCAATTCTGTGCAAAACAGAAACGTTCAAAGATGTTGTATTCTTTCAAGATTGCATTGGATAGAGAAATGAAGAAACTTGTGCTTAGACCTAGCTAATTAGAATATTTTGTATTTGTCTTTATTGCACATGTATCTTGGTAGTATATAAACCAAGTGTAGCAAGTTATTTTAGGTATGATTCATTATTGCAAGAAAAATACATTGTATCTAAAATCACTTGTAAGCAGCTGTGTACAACTTTGTATCACAGAGATCTTCAGCAATATATATCTCTAGTAAAGAGTTAAATCCACCAGAAAGTTTTTAAACTTGAGTTTATTTACTTTGGTTCATATATTGCACTTTACATCTTTCAGTTTGAAAAGAATTATCTGAATTTCATTCAACCCCCCTTCCATAATTCAGTTGTTACATTGCTAGGGACTATCATGATCTTAACCTCTATTGAACCTTTCTTCTTGGTTGTAGAATTCAAACCTCCCCTCATCAAACCTTTGATCATATCCAGCAGGGACCTTTTCACCAAAAAGATGCGTGATGACAAATCAACTGAGACTGAATCTTCCAAAGCCCTGGTGCTAGTTAGCCCTACAGTTAACCCCTTTGCAAAGAAAGTTAAGTTGAACCCTTCTACTGAAACCGTTGGTTCTGATTTTTCCTTGCCCTTAGTGGCCCATGGCTATAGTGTGGATGCCAAACCTGCGTCATTTGCTCACTTACTTGGAGATATGCTGCTCCCTCAGTCAATTGAGGGTCACTCCGTAAAGAATGTCGAAGACATTCTCGATGAATTTTTAGGGCACTCCTTTCACGTAAGCCACTCTTGTCACATCATTTAGCTAGTCGTATCAATTTTTCATATTTCCTATATATATGTATTTTTTGGTTGCTTGTCTAATAACAAAAAGTTATACAGGCTCTTCAAAGCGTCATGGTTGCCCGAGAGGTTTATGAACATGAATCTAAGAAGTTCAAAGAGCTCGAAATCGAACATACGAATTGTGGGAGTAAGCTCCAAGATGCACAGATGTTAGCTGACGCGAATTTCAGGATTGCAAAAAATATGCAAAAGGAATTTGATGAATTTACCTTTAAAGTCCAATCGCGGGGAGTGGACTTCTTGGGATGTTGCTGAGACTATACGAATTTATAATGAAGCCTATCCTGAAGATGCCTTTTCTCTTGAAGGTTTGAATGCTGGTGAGGTTGTGCCTAAATCCCCCAAGAATACAAGTCCCGGTGGAAATTAAGTTCATGGATTTTTTGTTTTTATCTTCAAGTAATGTTATTTTGAGACTGTTCTGTTTTCTTCTCCTTGTCGCTTTATAAGCGCAGAACTTATTGGCTTTTCTCATTTCTTCTTTGTCGTTGAACTTGTTGGTTTCTTGTTGACATTTTTCATGTTTGTAAGCGTCATGGTTTATTTTGTGAACAATATTTCTGTTATGCTATGTTTACCAATAACTTTGTACATCATCATGTTCATGGGGACTAGATTAATCATCACATAATTTGTTACTGTTTAATTTTCACATGATTTGCGTGTGTAAGATAGTTGTTGAGTATTCACATAGTGTCCTATGTAGATAACTTGGGTTCGCACCATGTTGGCTTGTAACACAACATAATCTTTTAAATTTAAGATCCACGATGTGTAGGTAAAAGGTCATTGTAAGAAGTATAATATGTTGTCAAAATGTAAACCAAGCAGTAGTATTTTCAACAGTTGTTTTTTCGTCATCTATTGTAGGTGCATGCACTCGTAGGACGGTTAAGAGGCCTTTCCCTCTTGAAACTCGTCTTTCTAATGGTGGCTTGTTCGTCAACCAGTGTTTGTTGATTTGGTTTTGATCCAAATATGTTGTCAAAACATTCATTTGCACTTAATTGTCTATGCTTGATACATAACAGGGTGGCCAGCCCCGTTAATGAAGTTCACGCTAGTTGTTGAATAATTAGTGTGTGAATCATGCATTACGTTTTATAAGCAAAGATGTACTAATAATTACAATGTGTACATTACGATTAGCTAATCATAACTGTGACATGACTCCAAACATAAGCTTGGCATATATTAGGCATGAAAATTAAATTCACACAAGCAAATTGTTGCAGCCAATGGATAGCAGAAAAATTCAGCATAAAGTCGTATAAACTTGAAACAAATTGCAGTGAACACTATGTCCTAATGACTTATTCTCAAACTCCTAATAAGCAGAATAACTAAACAGAGAATGAAAACATTACATGTGGTAACGTTTAAGATGAAAAGTGTTCCAACTCCTTGGAACCTGTGTGCCATCCAATGTAGACAACTGATATGCTCCCCGTCCAATGATAGCATCTATGAGATAGGGCCCTTCCCAGGTGTCAGCGAATTTTCCTACTGTCACGTCAATGGTGTTCAGGAATGTCTTTCTCAAAACTAAATCTCCGACCTGAAATGCTCTTAAGTGGATGCGTTTATTGTAAGTACCCGCGATTCTTTGTTGATAAGACACCATCCGCATCCTAACCATTTCCCGTAACTCGTCCACTGTATCAATATCATTTTCTATCTCTTGTTCATTCGTCTCAAGTTTCAAAAGCCCATACCTAGCAGTAGGCATCATAATCTCAATAGGCAGTACTGCTTCGGTTCCATACACCAAACTATATGGAGTTTGGCCTGTTGACGTCTTGGGCATTGTCCTATCCGACCATAGTACCCAAGGTAACTCTTCAGCCCATTTGCCTTTACATGATGCTAATCTTTTCTTCAAATTGTTAATAATAATCTTGTTGCTGGACTCGGCTTGCCCATTAGCCTGAGGATATCTTGGTGTTGATTTGATCAGGTTGATATTCCACTTTCTATAAAACGCTTCAGTTTTGTCACTTATAAATTGTGAGCCATTGTCATAAATTATCTCAGATGGTACTCCAAACTTGCATAGAATATTTCTTTGAATAAAAGAGATTACTTCTTTAGAGGTGACTTGTTTGAATGCCTCTACTTCGATCCATTTGGAAAAATATTCTGTCATGGCTAACATGAACACCTTTTAGCCGAGTGCAGGTGGCATCTTACCCATGATGTCCATTCCCCATTTCATGAAGGGCCAGGATAGAATTGAGGGATGGAGATGTTCTGACGGCTGATGAATTGTGGAAGCGTGTCGCTGAAATGCGTCGCATTTCTTGCAGTAGTCAATGGCATCTTGCCTCAACGTCGGCCAATAGTAACCCATGCGCAATATCTTTGATGACAAGTAGCGGCCGTTAGTATGGTTCCCATATTCTCCCTCATGAATATCTCTCAACAGCATGTCAGCCTCATCCTTCTCCAAACATCTTTGCAATAACCCGATAGAAGACTTTTTGAATAGGACACCATCAATTATACTAAAGTGTGAGACCTTCATCCTAAGCGTTCTGGCTTCATTGTTGTTGTTGGGCATTTTTCCATACGCCAAATATTCCTTGTAAATTTGTGTCCAACTACTTGCATGGTTGTTTTCTTCGCTGTTCTGAGTGCTGAAAATTGACATTTCCATTTGTTCATCCATTCTTTCATTGGCCGGTTTCAGAATGTGGATGACAGGTATGTTAGTTATGCTGACGTCTTTGAATACAGCTCTGAGACCAGCCAAGGCGTCTACTTGGACGTTGTTCTCTCTTGGGATTTGTCGTATGTTGAAGGTGTTAAAGGAGTGTCTCAACTTTTTGACTATGTTGAGATAGGCTATCATCTTGGGATCTTTTGCTTCATATGAACCATTGACATGATTAACAATCAAAAGTGAATCACAATTTACGTCAATGTTTTTGATCTTCATGTCCTCAGCAGTTGTCATGGCCAAGATTAATGCTTCATATTCTGCTTCATTATTCGTAGCCTTAAAATCACAACATATTGAGTATGACACCGTATCCCCCTGTGGCAATTTGAGTACAAGCCCCAGCCCCGTTCCATTCACATTTGACGCCCCGTCAGTGTATAATGTCCATGGTTGGATGTCAGCCTTGGAGATAACACGTTGAAACTCTTCCTCAACTGTTATTATTTGGCTTGGACTGAAATCAGCCACAAAATCATCTAAGGCTTGTGATTTTATGGCTGTTGTTGTGTCATAAGATATGTCATACGTATTTAGGCGAATTGCCCACTTAGCCATATGCCCCGTCAAGTCAGGTTTACTCAGCACCATTCTCATGGGGAAGTTTGTTATGACATGTATCTTATGAGTCTCGAAATAGTGTCTCAATTTTGTGGACGTCATGGCTAGTGCAAGTACTAGCTTTTCAAGAGATGTGTACCTGGTTTCCGCATCTAACAAGCTTTTGCTTACATAGTAAATTGGAGATTGGACACTTCCTTCTTCTCGAACCAAAACTCCACTCACGGCCTGATTAGTAACTAACAAGTACACGTAGAGGTCTTTACCTTGCTTTGGTTTGGCTAAGAGTGGGGGAGTAGTCAAGTAGTTTTTTAGCTCAGCAAGTGCATTTTCATGTTTCTCTGTCCAATCATATCATTTGTTTTTCCTTAGGACTTCATAAAATAGCCTACACCTGTCAAAGGAGCGAGAGATAAACATATTCAATGTAGTGACCCGACCTGTCAATTTTTGGACGTCTTTGTTGGACTTTTTAAGTCAAAGATAGCTTTTATCTGTTCTATGTCCTAGGAACTTTCCTGACGACACAGCAAAGTTGCATTTTACGGGATTGAGTTTCATGTTGAATAATTTCAAGATGTTAAACACTTCTTGCAGGTCCTTCACATGGTCTTCCGCGTTCTCTGACTTCACCACCATATCGTCAATGTATACTTCTACTGTTCACCCTATTTGGTGTTTTTACATCTTATTGATGAGTCTTTGAAAAGTTGCGCCTGCATTGTGTAATCCAAACGGCATGGCCTAACAGTATATCCCCCTGTCTGTTATAAAGGCTGTCTTTTCAGCGTCTGATAGTTCCATTTGAATTTGATTGAAACCACTCAAGGCATTAAGGAAAGTTAGTAGCTCATGACCGGTTGTCGAGTCCACCATCGTGTTGATGTGCGGTAAGGGAAATGGGTCTTTGGGGCACGCCTTGTTTAAGTCTGTGTAGTCTACACAAACTCTCCATTTCCCGTTCTTTTTCTATACTATGACAACGTTTGCTAGCCATTATGAGTAATCCACCTCTTTAATCATTCCAGCTTTTAGGAGTCAATTGACTTCTTCATTGATGATTTTGTTCCTTTCTACACCTAACTTTCTTCTCTTCTATTGGACATGAGTGTAATGTGGATCTATGTTCAACTTGTGTGTGATAACATCTGGACTTATGTCGGTGTGATATCCCCATGTTCCCAAGCAAATGCATCTAATCGTGATGTTAGAAATTCAACCAAGTGTGCTTCTATTGTGGGGGGAAAGGTCCTCTCCTACTAGTACTTTTTTATCTCATGTAGCCAAATTAATTTCGGCTAGTTTTTCAGGTCCTGCCACCCTTGACACTGGTGTTTCCTTGACGTCATGTTGTATAGTCGGTTTCAGACATGTTTTGTAGCATTCTCGGGTAGTGTTTTGATCTCCACATATTTTCAGCACCCCCCAAGGTGTTGGGAATTTGATTACTTGATGGTACGTAAATGGCACCACTTTCAGGTCATGGATCCATGGTCTACCCATTATGATATTGTATGTCGAGTCACAGTCGATGATAAGGAATTTTTCTAAGAGGTTTAAACCTTGAGCATATGTTAGTAAGGAGATTTCACCAATTGACTTCTTTGTTTCACCACTGAAGCCTACTAGTGTGGTTGATTTTTTAACCATATCACTCTCAACGAGTCCCATTTATTGCAACCCTTTAGAGGAAGGTCCAAGCAAGGCGGGCAGCGGGTAGGAGAGACGGAGGTTTGGGTGTTTAGCATCATGATGTTTGCAGCTCTGCCGTTGTCCACCAAGACACGTTTGATAAGGCAATTCCCAACAGGGAGGGAGATGACAAGGCTATCATGTTGAGGTTCTGTTATAAACTCCCTATCTGATTCATCAAAAATCAAAGCAGGGGTATCATTTGCTATGTCAGCGCGAGACACCCGCAGTCCAGTTCCTCTTGCTAAACGTTTCGCTTTTGAGTACGTAGTCCCATATATTTCTGAGCCTCCTGCTATGAAGTTAATTACTTTTTGATGTGGGGGTGGTGGTGGTTGCCTTGGAGGTGTCTTGTCTCTCCTCATAGGCGTCCTATCCCTCCTGACGTGTGTAGATTTAACACTGGTTATGAACTCGGATAGGTAGCCTTTCTTGACGAGAAATTGTAGTTCTTTTCTTAACGCCACACAATCGTAGGCCTTGTGTCCATAGTCCCCATGGTAGTCACGCCATAGTTTAGAGTCTGGATTAGCTTTCTGTTTGTCGCTTTTTGGTAGCCACTTCACGACATCGCCTAGCTTGGTAAATTCTCTCATCATGGTTGCGGGGGTGATGTTGAAGCCATAACTATCCCAAGTCGGGGTTAGATTTGGATCCTTTCTCCAATCAGCATACTCCTGAGTCGCGTTAATATGTTATTCTTCTCTCGCCGTCCTCGAGTAGGGTTTGTAATCCCTAACCCTTGTTGATGTTATTTTGTGACTTGGATGATAGTACTTGTCGTCATCTCCTCTCTTTTCTTCTTCTAGCCTGACTTGTGCCATAGCTTTGGCTTGAACATCATCCATAGTTTTACATGGATATTTCGTGAGTTCATCATACAACTGTGAGTCCCTTTCTATCCCCCTCCTGAAAGCTTTTATAGCTGTTGGGATGTCACAATTAGTAATTGTGACTTTCTCTCTATTGAACCTCGTCAGGTAGTCCCGTAATGGTTCTCTGTGCCTTTGGACTACTCTGTACAAATCGCTTGTAGTTTTTTCAAACACTCTACTACTAGCGAATTGCAAGTTGAATACATCTACAAGATCAGCGAATGTACTTATGCTGTCGTTTGGTAATCCTACGAACCTCTGTAGAGCTAGTCCTGATAATGTTGATCCAAAGCCTTTGCACATGCATGGTTCTCGTAGATCCCTAGTGATCGATACTATGAACATCTTTTGCTTGTATTGAGCGATATGCTCTTGTGGTTCAATCGATCTGTCATAAGGCTTCATGTTAGGTACTGTGAATCGTTTTGGGATTTCTACCAAGGCGATGTCATCAGAAAAAGGGGAGTCTGCGTAACTTACTGGGGTAGCCTTCTTCAAAGGCTTGGGTACTCCTGGGATATGCTCAATCATTTCCCTTATTTCTTTTAATTCCTTCTGTACAGACTCAGGAATGTGATTTCGTGACCTGGATCTCCCATGTTTTGACCTTCTCCTCTCACGTTCTATGTCTTGTTCCCTGTCATCGTCGTATTGTTCTTCACGGTCACGTTCAGCGTCTTTCTCCATAGTCGTACCTCCACCGTCTTTATTAAGAATCGTTAGCTCTTCCTCATCACCATCTCGTTGCCCCCATTCTTCTGTCTCATCCATATTCAACTGCCTCACAACAATTTTTACTGTCTTTTAGGGGCAGGCCTTGTCTTAGACCTAGCCGTAGTAACCTCCTTTCATAGTGACTCATTTTCATATCGTAAAATCTCCATTTCTGATTGTGACTTTTTCAATGTTGCAGCCATTTCCTTGTTTGCATCCGAATTGTCTCCTTGGTTTGATATTCCTCCTTGTGGTACGTCATTCGCCATTGTAGTTAATTGAAAGAAACCTTAGCAAAATTCCCACAGATGGCGCCAATTGTTTTTACCGTATTTTGTTGGGTTAGATGCTAAGATAGAATGAATTCAATTACTACTAGCGAGTACTAAAATATGACAATGAAATAAACTGAAAACACAAGAAATTGTTGACGCAGAAAACCCCATTTAGGGTAAAAGCCACGGGAAGGATTTAAACCCTACCAAAATGTTTCACTAGTAATCAATGAGTGTTTTTTACAATAATGTCAATCTCCTCTAGCTCTAAGAATGTGTGTTTTTAATCATACATCTCTTTTCTATATATCTCTCCCATCATAATTCAAAATACTTCTCCTTATCCTCTTGAAACCGTTGTGCACGTTGCCTTGCATGTTTAGCTGTTATCTCGGGAGTTTAGCACAACTGTAATTTCTATTTTGTAGCTTTTTTGTTTGGCTTCACTTATCAAACTCAAGACCGATTCCTGACCTCATGATCTCTCGACTTGTTCTGTTGTAGTGTCGTCGTGTCGGGACTTTGCATGTCGACTTACTCGACGGCTGATTTTACAAACAATGATCACCACTAATTCTCCTTTGCTAAACCCCTTTTTTGTCCTCCACTAATTATTTCTCTCTTTCTAGGCCGTGCTAGAGAAATAAAAATGAAGCTAATAATAATTTTAATTAGGAAAATAGCTTACATATTTTACTTGACAAAATATCTCTATTATAGAGATTTATATAAAAAAAAATCTATCCAAAATATCTAGTATAGATAAATATCTAGCATCTACATTTTTCTAGAATAATATCTACCAAGGCTTCTCTTATAAGTCAAGCTAATAGTTAAATAAAGAATAAAATAATAAATATATTAAGGAAAACATTTTATCACTAAAATAACTGAATTAAATAATAATAGTATTATTAAATATTATTCAAAAAAATAATATTTTTAAATAAAACTAAATTTTCTCGATAAAATAATTAATAAAAACAATCAAATAAAATTCCCGATCCGAAAACAATAATATCAAAAGTATCGCTAACTCGATAAAATACTTAACATTCTCACATATCCTAATACATATAATGGTCGCTAAATGTCAAAACGAAATTAATATAATTACCCGAGTTATATAAAAATATATCGCGACACCAACGATTTCTATAAGCGCACATGTTAAAATCTTTAAGCACAAAATAAGAAAACTCATTTCGTAACGATATTTAAATTATCTAGTAAGACATCAGTAACACTTACTCGGAATTTTGCGGTCATTACATAAATGTTCTTATTATAAAATAAAATTATAATAAGATGTTATAGATTAAATTATTAAATTAGTTTTTTGAAAATATTAAAATTAGATTTCATGATATTATAAAATTGAATATTGATTAATAAATAACATAATTTGATGATATTAGATTTGTGAACAATGAGAGAGCAGATCATTGGAGTAACCATATTTAAAGAGAGAGCGGTTTTTTAAATTATATATTTATTATATATGTTCAGAATTTCAAATTTCAGAATGGCCAACAGCAAATAGGAAATGTAAAAAAAAAATTAAATCGAGAACATTATTTTAGAAATGTTTCTATTTAGTTTATTTAAAAATAGATTTTGCAATTTTTTTCTAAAAAAATATAGAAAAATATTATAAGGTCGTCGCGAAGCATGGCTTAGTAAATTAGTTAAATTAGTAGACAAATTATCTAATATTTTTCATAATATATACTATAGAGTAATATAATTGCATAAAATTACCCATTTATTTATATATAGGGTAGTGATCAAACAGAAACAACCCTTAAAATGAAAACTAAAAACTAATCTAAACTTTTAGATCCATTTAATGTAATGGCCCTGTACGCATCATACAGAATTAAAATATAACATCCCAAACAGAATCTCCTTCGTTTATAATTTGATTTTTCCTGTTAATCTGTGAGCTTTTTTTGAATCTGACTTCGCCGTATTTTTCTCCATTTCTCAACGATCAATTTGCATACCATGTGTGCTATATTTCGATGCAATTCAAAAAATATTTTCTTTTACTTTCTATTTTTCATTATAAGAGAGTTTTTATTGGAATATCACCATTATATCCTTATAATATAATATGCATAAGAGGGATCTTATCCAAATATTTGATCCTGTACTACCAATATAATAAGGACTGTTAGATCTTGAATTAAATATATGATAGCCGTTGGATCTGAAATAAGGGAATATTCTATCTTCATAATCTAAACCAAAACTAAGTAGGTATTCTAAATTGAATAGATTAGTTAAATAGGTATTCTAAATTGAATAGACTACTTAATACAAAATTCATAACTGTTTTTTCTCTTCAGTTTGTAGAAAATTTTACGTAAATAATACTTTTTAAATCATCACTGAATTAAAGAATATTTCTTGAGCTTCGTGTGGGTTGTAAAATCATCAAAATCTGATTTCTAGAACTCAAAGATAGAGTCAAAATAAATTAAACGACACATGATTCTTTAATATAGTTCGTGTTCTTACGATTTTACATGAAATATTACAATGTTCTGAATTTTTAAATATATTATTATAATTATCAAAAAATACACTAATAAACTATACAACCCGTGCATTGCACTGCACGCGTAATAAGCTAGTATATATAAAGGAGTTTTTATTGCATACCATAAAGGAGTTCATCCAAGATTCATATCCGTTCTATTTATTATCGATTTTTTTTATCAAACAAAATTTGGGACTGAATTTTTTGTTTGTTCAATCCATATCCATTGAACAAGTTTGGAGTCGGATCGGAGACCCAGAGATTTTGCAGAGCTATTGCTCCTTTAATTAATATAATCCTATATTATAATACCTGAGTCTACCCAAGTATAGTTAAAACCCAGTTAACCAATCAGAAAACTATGAATTATTTTAGGACCAATCAGAAATCACTTCTATATTTTAGACCAAT
>PHNY01251148.1:16053-29700 GCA_003724115.2 Anethum foeniculum
TGAAGGTTCTCTTTAGAGGAGAAAAACAAGTAAAGAAATTTCTTACTATGATGCAAGCTAAAAGATTGCTACGTCAAGGATGTGAAGCCTATTTAGCGCATGTCGTAGACATTGATTAGGAGACACCCAGGATAGAAGATATTCCAGTTGTTAACGAATTTCCAGACGTGTCTCCCGATGAACTTCCAGGCTTACCTCCAGAAGTGTTAACGAAAACCGGAAATAGTTGTAAAACTTAACTAGTCTTTTGGTTATTGGCGTAACTTCTTTTCGAAGTTATTCTAATAACACTAGGTAGTTTGTAATGACTTTATATTTTGCTGGAGCCTGTTTCATATCAAACCTGTGATCGATCCAGTGGTAAGGTAAATGGGTCGTATTTATTTATATTTTATTGTTATTCAGGTTGTGTTTCATTTTATGTTGGTTCCTGACTCCAAAATCTAGACCCGGATTTGGAGGGCGTCACACTTCCCTTCCCGTGGGAGAATTTGTTTTGATGGATTACAGTCCATAGGGATATTGGCCTGAGATCATAATCCTTGCACATAATTTCATAACAGATTTCTTCATCTCTTTCCTTCTCCCTTCCAACACTGTCTTTCTGCTCTCTATTAAAAGTACCGATATTTTTAAAAATCTAGGGAAACGAGCCTGTACTGTAAACACCTTCAAGTACGTTTGCTTACAAAAAATGATGCTAGTTGCAATTTTTATTATATGTGTCAGCTTAAACTGTTTGAACTGTTTCATATATATTTTGTGCTCCCCCAACCATATTTCATAATGTAGCATTACATATAGTCATTTTTATCCCTCGATTTCACTCCATAAAATTTAACCAAAACCACAGCATAAGTATTTCCTACCTGAAGAGATATTACACACGTATATGATTAATTAACCATTGAAAAAAGAATGAAATTGAAATTGTCATATACCAGGTGAACTAAAACAATTTCCACATAAACTATGTGGGTTAACTGCAACAAAACCCTAGTCGCGAACTGAAGCAAGTTCTATTCTCAAAACGAAGTCATGGTATGTTGATAGTACTGAAAAGTGAAAACCCTGGTTTTTATTCAGCTTTGCACTTTTACTATTAAGTTGGTGGTCAAGAACAACATACCTTGCCAACACAAGTGGCTTATTAGGATTAATTGTGTCTTGTCCAGTGGGACTCGATTTGCTGATCAAAATCTCCTGCAGAAGAAGATATCAGTTAGTGGCCAAGCCAAGTTGCTAAATTACCATGCATGTAAACTTACAAACGGAGACCCAAGGAATAATTGAATACTTCATTGTACCTTTCTATGCTCCCTAAAATCATGAATGCAGTTGTCCTGTTTCAAACTCCATATCTCCATCAGAAACACAAATCGAGAGGCAAATATTAAGCATTATGTACTAAACCTGTGTATTTAGCTTTTATAGGTATGCAAAACTACATGCCATTTTAATCGAAAAATTGTACATGCAGATAGGAAGTGAGAAATTTTGCAAGAAGGTAACCTTTACGGTGTTGTCCTTGGAGGTGTAAGGTAGCAAAGAACCTGTCGGATCTTATCTGACGCTATTAACTTCACCCTGGAATGCCAAAAAAAAAGTAAAAAATAAGCTTTTTGACGGTAACTTTGTTCAGATGGCGACTGACAAAGCATTGTTCGTCGTATACGAGTCCCATAATATTTCATGTCACACAATTTAAACTTGTAAAATTTGTGGACCCTGTGTAGAATTAGTATAAAACACCTAAAGCTACTACTTTTCAGTGTGATTCTTCCGGTTCCCAGTGTTCATGAAAAAGTGCAACTTTATTGCTAAAAAAATACTTTATTTCAGATTTTGTTCCCTCATTTAAAAGAAGTGTCAAGTTTCTCGGTTAGAAAATATATAACATATTCATAAATCATTGTAAAAGGAATGGTTAATTCCTTTCATATCCACGATAGAAATACTAAAATTAAACTTTAATTATCCTGTTTTAACATATAACTCTAAGACCTGGCATAGCATGACAGAAGGCATGAAAATAATGACTTGCGTAGTTCCTTACCTTTTCGGTAATTTACTTTATTTAATCAAATCTAGCGAAGGGATATCGTTTAAATATATTATATTCAATCATATGATATATATAAAGATATATATCATTTTTTTTCTTAATGATTTTTATTACTTTTCTAATTTATCATACAAATTGTTGTAGGAGTTCAATGAGTCAATTTTAACGCTTCAATTTGAGAAAATACCAACCGAGAGAGATGTTGAACAGAATCACATCCTCATTCCCAAGGTATTTTTCTTATAGTACAGGCTTAGGGCCAAAAAGATCCTTTTATTAGTAATATTTAGAAATCATGACCACAGTTTCTAGTAATGTGTTCTCAACAAGCATATGCTGAGAAGGTGATATCCATTATTTTATAGATGATATGGTTGCTGCGAAAGTGTGGACAGTCTTGATTAGGTCCCTCACGGTTATTTCAGAGAAATACTATCGCTTTTGTAAATCCATATTTGCATGAAACTTATTTAATTACGTGATCAACTTGGTGGCTAAAATAAAATTGATAATCATAAGAAGTATCTTGCAGTATAGGTAGGTAAGTCAGAGCTATAATCAGTAAATATGACATATTTTTCCTTCACCTTTTGTAGGAGTTGGTTAAAGGGTGCAAGCAAAATTTATGTACTTTAGGGAGGTGAGTCTTTGTTTCTAGTAATTTTTTTTTTATCACATCTTTCAAGTGACATCTTTGTCTTACTAACATAAAGATCTCGCAATCCCACTTTCTTAGCCAAATACATACAAGAGAACGGAATAAAACTAGGCGCCTACATCATAATTTACAAAGATCATGAAATATAAGTGCTATAACAGTGATCATTAGTAGGTTATCTAATACCTTTTAATCCTATAAAATTACAATGCACCGAGGCTTATTTATTGAATCTTAGGCCATCAGTTGGAGAAAGCATGGTGCGGAAATTGATAATTCCTAGGATGATGTGGAAAAGGTTAACTTACCAGCTGCCAGATCCGAGGTAGCTTTTACTGAAAAAATGCACATCTGTGGTAGCTTTCACCCATGACTATCATCCAACTTTTGCTCTAGAAGATGAAACATATAATCAGTTCACCAATAACATTATTGATCGTGATTATGTGCAGAAGAACTTCAACATGAGTTGGGGTGAATTTTAAGAATTCAACCCCTTTGAATTCCTCATTTTCAAGGAATATCAAATAGGTTGAATTTTTGAAATTCATCCCAACTCATGTTAAAGTTTTTCTACACATACTCAGGATCAATAATATCATTCATGAACTGATAATGTGTTTCATCTTCTGGAGAAAATAATGTTGGATGATAGTCATCGGTGAAAGCTACCACGGACTTGCACTTCGTTGTGCAATTTTTTCAGTAAAAGCTACCTTGGAGCTGGCAGCTGGTAAGTCAACCTTTTCCACATTAGCCCTGGAATTATTATTTCCACATTAGCCCACGAATTATTAATGTCCGCTCCATACTTTCGCGAACCGATTTCCTAAGAATCAATGTAAAAACCCCAGTGCATTTAAGTTTACGGGATAAAAAGGCGTAAGATAAGCTACTATTGATCACGATTATGGCACTTATATATTTCTATTTCACCGTCTTTGTAAATTATGATGCAGTCACCTACTTTTATTTCGTTCTCTTGTATGTATTTTGTTAAGAATGTGAGATTTCAAAATCTATATGTCAGGAAGAGACAAATAACACTTCAAAGAAGTGGTAATTTTTTTACTATAAATATTATATATATTACCAGAAAGAGAGACTCACCAGCTCCTTCGAGTACATAAATTTTGCACCATTTGACCAACTCCTACAGAAGGTGAAGGAAAAATATGTTCGTCTTTACGGACTATATCTAGGCTCTCACTTACTTTCATAAGTTGCAAGATACTACTTACTATCAAGAATTTTATGCACTAAGTTGAGCACATAATTAAATAAGTTTCATGCAACTATCATTTTGAAAAGCTATAGTATTTCTCAAAAAATAATCGTGAGGAACCTAATCCTAAATGTTACAATTTTGTAGCAGCCATATCATCAATAAAATAATGGATAACATTAGTAGCTGTTTCTGGAAAAACCATGTCCGCATATTCCTGTTGAGAACACATGTACTAGAAACTATGATCATGACTTCTAAATATTATAAATAATAAGATCCTTTTGTGCGCAAGCCTATACTCGAAGAAAAATACCTTAGGAATGAGGATGTGATTCTATTTAACATCACTATAGGTTAGTTTTTTCTTGAATTGAAGCGTTACCATTGACTCATTGACCTCCTACAACAATTAAAATGATAAAATTGAAAAGTAATAACAAATCGATAAGAAAAATTATGATACTATGATTAAATAAAATAAATTAGCAAAAAAAGAAAGGAACTACACAAGTCAATGGAATCAACGGAAGACACAAGACAAGTTACTAGTTTGTGGTACTGTGGAAGCACACGAAGCTAGAATATTATGTGTTTCCAGATCTCACACATAAGATATTTTCAATAATCCAGCAAATTTAGCAAGCAACAATCCGATACTGCTGAATTTAACTTTTAGAAAACCTAAGGAATCAAATTCTAGGTCCGACTCACACAGCTAGACCTGGCATAAGGAAAATCAATAGTAGCGTGTAGGTGATCCCCAAATGTTTTTCAAGAATGCCTCTATATTGAGAGTGAGAGTGAGTGTGTGAGGGAGAGAGAATATTTCATATGTCAAAGAATATTTCATATCTCATGACTTGAAAAGGTTTACTTAAGCTTATCACATCAAGTCGTGCAATTGTTGTGGAATATGTATCCAAATAAATTGTTGAGTATAAAACAACGAGAGTAAAACCCAAACTGAATAAACAAGAATAATAAAATAAACGACAATCACACAAGACAAAGATTTACGTGGCTCAGAAATTTCTACTCCACAAGGCGCACTAATTTTGTATTCATATCTCACAGATGTTGTGTTTTTGTTTTACAATTACGTGAGAGTATTTATAAGAGAAGAAACCGGGCCTAACTCAAATTATAGTCTAGAACTGAAAAGTAGACTAATTCAAATACTAGTCTGAATCTGAAAAGTCTATTTTCATGGGCTTAATTTTTTTTCTAGTAAGCCTCTTCCCTGTGTATTAGTTCCCCTTTTTGCAAAAAAGAAGCACAGGCTCCACAAAACCCAACAATCTCCCACTTGGAGTTTGACCACATCATCACTTTACTCTTGTAAATCTAGTAAAACCAAATACTTCAATAAATAACTCTAACTAGTGTAATGCTTTCTCATCAATCAATTCTCAAGGCCAGTTAAAGCTACACAAAGCTTCAACTTTTCATTGGTAACCACCTTAGCCAGCATATCTTCAGGATCCTTTGAACCAAGGATTTTTTTCAAGGACAAAGTACCATTACTAATTAATTCTCTTGTAAAGTGATATCTCTGCTGAATATGCTTCATCCTAGCATAAAATACCAGATTCTTCGCGTGATGAATGACACTCTGAATATCACTGTACAAAACACCGTCCACCTATTTCTTGCCCAACTCCTCAAGAAAATTCTTTAACCAAATCATCTCCTTGCTAGCTTCAAAGTTAGCCATATATTGTGCTTCTATGGTTGAAAGAATAACACTCTTTTGAAGTCGAGATATTCAACTAACTGCGGTGCCACCCAAAGTGAAAATATAACCCGTTGTACTTTTTCTTGTATCCAAACATCCACCCAAATCTGCATCAGAGAACCCTTTGAAAATAACATCTTCTTACTGAAACATAATGCAACCTTGGATGTGCCTTTCAAGTAGCGTATCAAATTGACTGATTCCCAATGCTCTCTTCCTAGATTAGACATAAATCTACTAACACCTCGCACTGCATGAGCAATATCTGGCCTTGTACACACCATTGCATACATCAAACTGCCAACTACAGACGCATATGGAACTTTAGCCATATTCTTCTGGCCTTGATCCGTTTTAGGTGATAACTTCTTCGTGAGATTAAAGTGAGTCGCCAACTGGGTACTTCTGGTCTTCGCATCCTGGACACTAAATTTCTGTAACAATTTCTCAATATATATACTTATCTTGAGTTAATTTCAAAGTACCTTTAGATCTATCCCTTTTGATACTCATAGCAAGTATCTATTTTGTTAAACCCATATCCTTCATCTCAAATTCTTCAGACATCTATCTTTTTAACTTGTTGATTTCCTCATGTTTGATCTTGCTACCAACATGTCATCAACATTCTCCAAACTCCCAATATTTCCTGTAAGATCTTTTTTCTGTAATATCTTCAAGCACTGCTTTATCTTTCTCAGGTTATTCTTTTGTAAAATCAGAATTGACTTTAAGCTTATCCTTATACACTACATTCTTAATTAAAGTAACATCTCTACTTCTAACGACTTTCTTCGTCAGTTCATCCTAGAAATGGTAACCCATATCATCTGATCCATAACCGATAAAGATACACTTTTTTGCTTTCGGATCAACCTTGTCCCTCTCTGAATCTTTAACACGCAAATAAGAAATACAACCAAAAATTTGCAAGTGTGAAAAGTTTACCTCCTTTTCCTACAACTCTTCTTCAAGAATCTTGAACCCTAAAGGACTTGAACGTCTTCTATTTATGAGATACGTTTCTGTGCTAACTATATCTGCCCAAAATATCTTAATAACCCTGCACATAATCTCATACTCTTTGCCCTCTCATTCAAGGTTCTATTCATGCGCTCCGCAACAACATTCTGCTGCGGTGTCTTTGGAATAGTTTTAATCATTCTAATCCCACATTATGAAAATGTTTAAATTCATCACTACTGTATCTGCCATGATTATTTGACATCAAACTCTTCACCTATAATTTTCAACTTCAGTCTTCCACTTCTTGAAAGTAGGAAACACATCTCATTTATTCTTCAAGAAATATACACATACCTTTCTAGTGGAATCATCAATAAAAGTAACATAGTAAACTCGTTTCTTCTTTTCAAGAACACATGGTGGAATCCAAGCTAGAACATATATAATAAAAACTGACATAGTGGAATCTTCAAAAAAGTAACTCGTTTCTGCTTTCCAAGAACACATGGTTCACAACATTCTTCAATTCTGGAATCTTCCCGTTCGAGGTTAACAACGTTATACCATTTTCACTCATATGACCAAGGCTTTAGTGCTACAAAGTTGAAGACCCAGTCTCATCTACAACTATATTTACTTCATAGCTAGATTGTTCAATAATGTACAAAGTCCCCTTTTTCTCTCCACGAGCAAAAATAAGATTCTCCTTTATAACCTTCCATTGTCCGTCTCCGAAAGTAACTCGATACCCTTCCTTAAATAACTGACCCCCAGATAGCAACTTCTTTTTAAGTCCAGGAATGTATCTAACATCTTTCAACGTCCAGCTAGTCCATAAAGAGGCTCTGAGATTAATATCTCCTATGCCTGCTATATCCAAAGTCTCATCATCAGCAAGATGGACTTTACCAAAATTTACAACTCAGAAATTTAACATCAAATCCTTGTAAGAGGTAGAATGGAATGATGCACCAGAATCCATAACCTATGATTCAATTGAAGATTCATCATAACAACTCAAAGCATCGTCATCCACTAATTCTTCAACTACATTAGATAAATTATCCTCTTCATTCTTTCCTTTAGGAGTTGCGGGAGCCATACACTGATTCCTGAAGTGACCATTCTTCTAACAATTCCAACAAATAATATCCTTGTGATCTTTGGATTGTCCTCTCTTCTGCGACTTCGAACTGTTACCCCTTATTCTGCCCCCTTTCGGACTTTCTGTCTCTACTCTCAATACTCAACGAGGAACCTAATGACTCTCGTGAGTTTCAACTATGAATATCTTCACCAAGAATCGAATCTCGAACTCCATCAAAAGTCATTTTACCACTCCCAGATGAATCACGTATAGCAGTGACAAATCCTAACCAACTATCAAGTAATGAGGATACCAAAAATAAGACTTGTACTTCATCATCGAATTTAATATCCACCGATGCCAATCTTGATAGGATAGAATTAAATTCGTTCACATGATTAGAAAAACAATCACCTTCATTCAATCTCGTGGTAAATAACAGGTGAATCAAATTTATCTTATTTGAAGCAGACGACTTCGCATACATATTTGATGAAGTCTTGATCAATCCATTATTTGTCGTTTCCTTGACGATATTGTAAGCAACGTTTTTCGCCAAAGTCAATCTGAAAACACCTAGAGCTTGCCTGTCTATTAGCTTTCATGCTTTCTCATCCACTGAATCTCGCTTCTTCTCTTCGAGCGGTTTGTGTAGTTTTTTCTAATAGAAATAATCTTTAATCTGCATTTTCTAAAATCCAAAATCTCTACCATCAAATTTGTCGATCTTTACCTTCCCTTCTTTTGTCATTGCTCCCACTGGCCTGAAAACCTAGGCTCTTGATACTAGTTATTGAGTATACAACAACGAAAGAAAAACTCAAAGCGAATAAACAAGAACAAGAAAATAAACGACAATCACACAAGACAAAGATTTACATGGTTCGGAAATTCCTACTCCATAGCCGCACTAATTTTGTATTAATCTCTCACAATTGTTGTGTTATGATTTTACAATTACATGAGAGTATTTATAAAAGAAGAAACTGGGTATAACTCAAATTATAGTCCAAATCTGAAAAGTAGACTAATTCAAATACTAGTTTAAATCTGAAAAATCTATATTCATGGTTTAATTAACGGACTCTATAAGACCCACTATAAATTGGACTACTTAACATTCAATTAGTAATATAGACAACCAACAATTCCAATTAATTTATTAATCATTAAAACGCAAGTAAGGAGGGAGAAGGTCTAAATTGAGCACAAATGACAACCTAAGATCACTATGATAAATTGTAATACTTAGATTTATTTATTCAATATTATCTATGTATGTGTAGCCAGAAGAATCAATGTTAGACGCTCAATTACTTCTTAGGTATGACAGTCAACATATTTTACAATACTGATTTTAGCTATAAATATGGATGTAATTTTAGACAATTGATAATGGACATTAATTTACATAATAAGATAAAAGAAGGAAATAAGAGAGTGAATTTCTTCCTTCCTATTGTCTCAAGTTGTTTCCTGTCCACATTCCAGCGTGTCCCTCATAGTAGAGAACCATCTCCGTGAAATAAAGGTATAAAAAATTAAACCATCAATTATATCATTATAATAAGGAATAAGAGTGTCTAAACCCCAATACTACCTCACTATCATAAACAATAATAAACAATAAAA
Organism: Anethum foeniculum; assembly: GCA_003724115.2. NCBI lineage: Eukaryota > Viridiplantae > Streptophyta > Magnoliopsida > Apiales > Apiaceae > Anethum > Anethum foeniculum. Next base: position 25,425 of record PHNY01251148.1, read on the forward strand.
ACTCTCAGTATACAAAATTAAACCATCAATTATATCATTGGAGGGAGGAATAGAACCACACCACCATAAACAACAATAAATAATAAAAATCCTACTTGGCTGTACAAATAGAACCACATCACCATAAACAATAATAAATAATAAAAACCCTACTTGGCTGTACAAAATAGAAACTTACACCAAAAGGCAAACTGAAAAATAACAAAGAGCATCTCAGTAAGAACAATAATACTAACTTCTAGAACTGAGCTATGAAATTTACTAAATAGCATTTAGATATCTCGAAAACTGGACAATAAGATGTAGTTATTCAATTAATATTACTAGCAAGATGATCGTCTGTTATTCTATTAATATTACTAGCAAGATGATAGTCTTTTATCCATTAATCTATAACATACAAAGCTTAGAAGTTTCCCCCATTTGCAATATATATATTCACATCAGCAATGCAAATTTCAACCACTAGGACCCATCTAAAACAGTTACCCAGTTTTGTACACGAATATAGAAATACAACTCCTAGACTTGCATACTGGTCAGACTAAGAGATTATAAGTTGTGCCATGCATGGGTCTTCATTAAAATTTTCACTTTTGTAATTGTTATATATAGCTCTAATGTAAGTGATTAAAATATTAAAATTAATTATTATTTCGTTATTATTTAGTTATTAAAAAGTTAAATAGCATAAAATAATATATGCTTGATGAGATTTGAACCATGTACCTTTTTTTATATCTTTAGAAATGATATTATAAATGTTAAATGATCTAAAGGTAATGATCATTTGATTTGGAAGATTGGAATATCTTAACCGTTGTGGTGAGAGATGACCAAGAAAGAGGGTTACCCAATTTACAAATTATACCCATGTTTTGTTATTATACTTTAATATAGATATAAATTATTAAGGTAATCATCCAAAAATTTATATTAATACTCACATTCCAGTCAACCGATGCAGTAGATCTGTGTTTATCAATTCGTCTACCCTTAACATGCTCGAGTGCTTGCCCTGATTTGCCTCCATTAATCCTATTTGCCACGTTCCATATCCAAGTTGTTGAATCCGCAGACCTGGATAGAGAGATGTGAAAATGAAGGAAGGTCCTTTATTCAAAATATAAATATTCCAGCCTAATGCTTTCACCTGTCAGATCTCGAAAGCACCTCGATACTGTAACCATAAAGCTTAGTAATGTGAATTTTGTAATACTAGTATCACATTGTCAAGGTCATATATGGGATAAGCATTCGAACATACATAGTCCAGTCGAGTGGCAGTCTTGTACAACATAGAATAGTGAAATATATGGCTATCCCTAGCATTGTAGCCTAGTTGATACCATCTTCTTTAGGTAACAACGTCAAGTGTGATATCCCAATTGCGGATAAATAAGATATAATTGTATGTGAGTTGGATATAAATGTTTTGAGATATTATGAGATGTAAACTTGTATTATTTTAAATAGAGTAGAATGTAATCCTAAAATATTTTAGAGTATCATTATTTTAATTGTTGATATCAAATCATAAAAAATAAAGTTTTTCCAAATGAGTCATCATGGCAGGTAACCACCTGAGAATGAGCACATGCAATAATTTTGATAAAAAAGGGGTGCAAATGGAAAGGGGCGTGAAAATGGTGGCATAAGAGGGGAAAATTGTCCAAGACAAATTTGACTTATGGCGCCGCATAAACCTAATAATTTCAAGCAATCAATCTAATATGAAATTTGACTTATGCCAGTTGAAAACACATGTAGAAAAAACTGTCATCATGACTTCCAAATGTTACGAATAATAGGATCCTTTTGGCCGCAATTCTATCCTGTAAGAAAAATACCTTGGAAATAAGGATGTGATTCTATTTAACATCACTATGGGTTAGTTTTTTCTCGAATTGAAGCATCACCATTCACTCATTAACCTCCTACAACAATGAATATGATAAATTTGAAAAGTAATAACAAATTGTTAAGAAAAAAACGATACATATATCATATTATTGAATACAATATATGTAAAGGATATCCCTTTGCCTAAATTGATTAAATAAAAAATTAGCAAAAAGGAAAGGAACTATGCAAGTCAATGGAATCAACGGGAGACACAAGACAAGTTAGTAGTCAAGTTAGTATTTTGTGTCATTGTGGCACCGGATGAAGCTAAAAATGTGATGTGTTTCCTGTTCTCACACCCAAGATATTTTCTATATTCCAGCAAATTTAGCAAGCAACTATCCTATACTGTGGGATTTAACTTTTAGAAAATCTCAAGAAGCAAACTCTAGGTCCGTCTCACCCAGCTAGACCCGGCAGAAGAAAAACAAAAACAAGGAAAATCAATAGTAGCCTGTAGGTGATCCCCATTTTTTTTTTTTTGGCAATGCTACTATATTGAGAGTGGGAGAGTGAGTGTGTCAGACGAAGAAAATATTTCATATCTCATGACTTGGAAAGGTTTACTTATGCTTGTTACATTAAGTCGTGCCAAGCCAAGTTGCTATCATAAATGTAAACTTACAAATGGAGGCCCAAGGAATAATTGAATACTTCATTGTACCTTTCTATGCTCCCTAAAATCATGAATGCAGTTGTCCTGTTTCAAACTCCATATCTCCATCAGAAACACAAATCAAGAGGCAAATATTAAGTATTATAACCTGGGTATTTAGCTTTTCTAGGTATGCAAAAGTACATACCATTATAATTGAAAATTTGTACATGCAGATAGGAATGGAGAAATTTTGCAAGCAGGTAACGTTTACGGCCGTGTCATTGGAGCTGGAAGCTAGCAGAGAACCTGTCGGATCCCGTCTGACGCTATTAACTTCACCCTGGAATCCAAAAAAAAAATCAAAAAATAAGCTTCTAGACTGTAACATGAGTTTTGTTCAGATGGCAACTGACAAAGCATTGTTGGTTGTATACGAACTGTCAAGCAACGATAATATTAATACGAGTCCCATAATATTTCATGTCACACAATTTAAACTTGTAAAATTTGTGAACCCAGTCTAGAATCAGTATATCACACTTAAAGCTCCTACTTTTCTGTGTGATTCTTCTGGGTCCTAGTGTTCATGTGAAAGTGCAACTTTATTGCTAGAAAATACTCTATTACTAATTTTGTTCCCTCGTTTAAAAGAAGTATCAAGTTTCTCCCTTAGAAAATATATAACATATTCATAAATCGTTGTAAAAGGAATGGTAAATTCCTTTCATATCCACGATAGAAATACTAAAATTAAACTTTAATTATCCTGTTTTAACATAAAACTCTAAGACCTGGCATAGCATGACAGAAGGCATGAAAATAATGACTTAGGTAGTTCCTTACCTTTTCGCTAATTTATTTTATTTAATCAAATCTAGCAAAAGGATACAGTAAAACCTCTATAAATTAATATAGTTGGGACCAGAGAATTCTATTAATTTAGAGAGGTATTAATTAATCGATAAATTAATATTTATTAATTTATAGAGAGTTTTCGGTATTAAACAAAATTAAAATTTAATTGTATAAATATTAACGGAAAAAACTCTCCTAATTTATGTATTATATCGAATTTCATATATATTAGTTAGAAATCTAATGCAAATCGACAATATTAAGTGTATATATGTTGATTTGATTCTTAATAATATTAAGACGGTGTTAAAGATGATATGGCATCTTACAGGTGAAAAATCATTAAGCGCATGAAAGATACTTTGTGACTTTTTGAAGTAGTTCGAAAGCAGCACTTAAAATTTTGAATTATTTAGTGACTTTTGAAGTAGTTCGAAAAGAACACTTAAATTTTTGAATGAAAGATTAGGATTAAATTTTAAGTAAATTTAAGTTTTAAATAAAAATAAATAACGAAATAACTATATTTAATATAATTGTAATAAATATATTTTTATAATTATTATGAATTATTAATTTATGATATTATTTGGTCTATATTTTTATACAGAAATTTACAAAAAATTATTATCTTATTATTTTATCGAAATTGGTCATTTTTTGAACTGGCCCAATTTGGGACCGGAAAAAAATATTATTTTAGAGAGGTTATTAATTTAACAAGTATTAATTTACGGAGGTTTTACTAAATATATATTATATTCAATCACACACACACACACACACATATATATATATATGTGCCCGTTTGGGAAATCTTATTTGTCAGAAATAAGTTACTTATTTCTGAAAAAAGTACATCAAACTGTACTTTTTTCTGAAATAAGTTACTTATTTCTGATAAGTTTTTGCATATAA
>PHNY01251151.1:3564-19001 GCA_003724115.2 Anethum foeniculum
TATATTTTATAAGAGTCTTAAAATACGTGTCGAGTGCACGGTTCCCAACATAAACGACACGGTTCCCAACATAAAGAACCTGATGGGACAGAGAGAGTACGATTTACAAGTTACACGAGTGCGAGATAAGAAATTAATAATAATAAACATTGAAAGTACTACAGATTTTCGAGAAATTAGAAAAAAAACATTACAAATTTTAATCGATTCTGGTTTAATATATAACAGCGTGTATCTTTGTCGCCGCCATGACAGTGCTAGCTGCTACACATAACCGGTTTCGATATCGGAATCAACTTCAGATGGCCTGATTGGTTCTTCCTCGTTGCCATACAAGCATTGAATACAACAGTATAATAAAAGAAATATAATAACAAAAGAACCGATGAGGACGCCTGTCATCAAAAGATTTTTCTCAATTTCTTTCATGGCTGACCTATTACGAGCTTGCGAGCTATAAAATATTGAAAGACCTAATATAGTCTTGGTGTAGTGAAAAAGGAGTAAGATTCTGGAACAGCAAAGATCTTAATTTATATCTTGATTTCTTAGATTCTGAAAAGGAGTAGGATTGGAATTTATCCGGAGAACCCTAATATATATATATGGTATTTGATAATAAAAAAAACTCGGACTTTTCAAATTGAGGTTAATTAATTATTTTATGAAAGCCTCTAGAGATTATGGAACTTCTAATTCATGTACTTTACTCTCTTGCTAGAAAAAAGAGTTTGAGGTATATTTAACCCAGATTTAAAAGAATTTTTATGAATTTCAATTCAATTGGAATTCTAAAAACTCCTTTAAAATATAATGATATTCAATAAGGATAAAAAAATTCTTTTTAAATTTGAAAGTATTTAATTTAAATTCTAAAATGTTCATTAAAATTTGATTGTATTCAATTTAGATTTTAAAAAATTCATTAAAATTTGATGGTATTTAAAAGTTCATGAATTTTTTTATTTAATAAAATAGTAAATTTTGATAGATTTGTTAGTGTATTTTATGTCTTATGAAATTTCGCTAAAATTCGTGAGATTTTGAAGAATTTATCGAAATCTTTGTTTAAATCAACAAGACTCTGTGAAAACTTTTTGACAATTCCGCTAAAATTCACGTAGTACTAAATTCAGCAACCATTCTTCAAAATACATGAATTCTTATCCATCCTTTAAAATTCATATTTAATACACTACATGATTATATAAAATAAACATGATTCATATATACTACTCCCTCTATTTTTTAATATTTGACGCTTTAACTTTTGACACACATCTTTAAGTGCTTTGATCGAATAGTTAAAATTATTATTTTTTAAATTTCCTTATTCTGAGTTAAAATTTTGATTGTATTTTTTGATTCAAAAAAAAAATTAAAAATAATAATTCTAGCTATTCAGTAAAAAACCCAAAAATATGTGTCAAATGTCAAAACGTCAAATATTAAAAAATAGAGGAAGTTTAATAATTGGCTGCATAAATCTAACATTGAGTTCATCAAATAAATGAAACATCCTATAATCAATCTAGTTTCGAGTTACAAACGTCATTCTAAATTTTTGTTTTTTTTCCGCGAACATGTTGCTAAAATTTGTTCTACGTCCATAAATCTAAATTTTTTTTTTTTGTATTGGTAGCAGGGAAAAGAGTTCTGCTAGGCTTAGGGAGCATATTATCGGTCTTTTATTTTTAATTTCTTTTTGACAAAAAAGGAATTTTACTAGTTTATCAAATCAGCTACCAATACATTCTTAATATTAATATGAACATTAGTTCCACTAACGAGCGATCACATTGTAATAAAAAAAAGCTGTAAATTGCTCTGTTATGGCAGACACTCTGTTTCGTGCGGACTTGGTTCCCGAATTTATTATATCATTTGTAAAAGTGAACAAAAAATAAAAGAGACAAAGTATAACTATTTATTCCAGCATAATAAAAAAAATATTTCTTAATAAAACAAGGAAACGTAAACCTTATGGTTACCTTGCAAATTACTTAGGGATGGGATTCAAATTATTTGTGGATGGGATTGAAAGGTATGAGGATGGGGATTAACGAGAATATGAATGATATGGATCTCAAAAGGAGGGAAGGGTATGATTTTCTCCTTAAAGGAATGAGTTTCCTATTTCATATACCAAAATTATTAATCCAAAAATTAATGTATGAGATTGAGGCTCCATTTAAGCGGTATCGTGAGTTCAAACTTTCTCGAAGATAGATAAGAAAGGTGCGTGAGTGTGTGTAATCAGGAAAAAAATTAAATTTAAGTACAGTATTGACTATTTGACTAACTGGCAATATTTTTTCTAAATAAATTTTCAAATAACGGAAAATATCTTGAAACGATATTTTTCGAATCAGAAAAATATCCCTAACGCTAATATTAAATTGATAAAATCTGTAATGACCTACATTCCCAAAAGTAGATAAACACAATTTCACTTGATCCAACATAAATTAGTAGGCATTTTGATAAAAGAAATCCGATATATACCGAATCCAGCCCCTTTATTTTTAATAAATCTTAATTCTTTAAAATAGTTACATTCATCCATATAATGTACTAATATTTTAGTACACATCCAATTTCGTGTTATTATGAAATTTCTTTAATAACATTTATATCTTAACTAAATAAAAAAATATTAAAGTGTGCTTGCGGCAAACACTTGGGAAGATCCTTTTATTAATTAATAATCAGATCCCAACTCTCCTTTTCCCCTAACAAATTTTGTACAATTATAAACTTAAAATAAATAATTTCAAAAAAAAAAAAACTTAAAATAAATGGATAAACAGCTCCCATGGACTCCAACCTTTCAGAAGGATCCGCAGGCTGCAGCTTTATTAGTTAGGGCTCGATTAAAGACTCTAGACTGCGAAAAACATTGCAAAATAATACTTCTTTCATTTCAAAATATATGTCCATTTTTAAAAAATCACATTATATTAAAAAAATGAATATTCATAAGAAAAAAAATATATTATTTATATTAAATGAATATAATATATGGAATATGATTGATCTGGGAAATATAAATTAGAAATATGTGGAGTAGGGTTGATCTTGAAAATATAAACTTACATTCAAAATTAAAGTGTACAACTAATTTGAAACAAATTTTTTATTATAGACATGAATTATGAAACAGAGGAAATATTTACAAAAAAATTCAGAACCTAATTTCGAGTACATTGAATGAATTAAACGACAAATGTTACATGCAACAATTGCATTATTCGAATCAAGAACCACCACCACCACAGCCTCCACCTCCACCTCCACAGCCGCCTCCACCACCGCACCCTCCTCCGCCTCCATGATGGCCACAACCACCGCCAGCATGGTGACCGCAACCACCACCAGCATGGTGACCTGCGCTAGCAGTGGCTGAAGTTGTTAAAACCATCATATTTCCATCCGCACCACCATGACCAGTTTCAATATCACGAACACCATGATTGGCCCTAGTATTTTCATTTTTACCATTACAACGATCCTTAATACGAACAATAAGAAACACGAGGAGCACAGCTAGTACGAGAAGAACAGCAGTACTACAAGATATAATTATGAATGCAAATATGAGTTTCTTGGCCGTTTCATCCATTACTAATCTAAAACCGTCGCTCTTTTAACGAATATTTTTAAAACAAAAATATGAGACGGAAATTGCTTAAGATAATTAGGGCACGATAACCCCTGTTTATAGTAAATTTAAATCAGATTTACCGTCGGATAAGATCTAATACACCTAGCAGGATACTGATTAAATAATAGCGAAAATGACTTTTTACAGTATTACTTTCAAAATGACCAAGTCCATCCTTAATCTATTCAATCGGCATCAACTCTTTTAGTCGGATTATATATAGGATAGGATATAGGGCCTGTTTAGGGTGTTTTAAAAAAAATAATTTACTAAAGTTGATAATTGTCCTATAAAATTATCATTTAAAAGTTATTTAGCTAAGGGTGTCCGAAATCTCTTTTTCTCTCGTGAGAGTTAGCCGCTTGATCTTCCCTAACCCTAGCTGTTCCATCTTCTTCTTCACTCTTTCTACCCATCTCCGTCTCCATATCCATCTCCATCCCCTTTCTTCATTGACACAACACTTCTTCTCTTATTTTTAATTATTTTTTAATAAATATTGAGATTCTTCACTTTAGTATTCAAATCTACTAAGGTTAAGTGCTCGGATTTTATAATAAAATTTAGTTTTGGATTTGGTTTTTTTGTTTCGTTCTGTTTGAGTCATTATTTGGGTGTTTGATTGTCTCGCTTTGTGTGATGTGATGGTTGTGTTGAAAATAAATTTTATGGTGTATTGGGAGATGTGGATATCACGTATCAACAACACTTTCGGCAGGTCTATAGCTGGTGTCTGGCAATTAGATAGTTGGGGTGCGTTTGGAACGGTAGTAAAAACTGCATGTGCTCACCTCTCACAAAAAATATTTGTTCATAACATGAGGCCTGTAACAGAGTCCTCTGAACGTTGCAGTATCCATGAAATTAATGTGAGGGTCAATTGTGAAGCTACTGTTTTCAAGGGAGATGCTGGTTGGATTACTCGGGAAACTATTATCTTCATTTTTAATTTTCAGAATATTTGTATTCAGTTAGTTAAGCAATCCGGAAACAGAGCGCATAATTATTTAGTTTGTTTATTTATTTTTTAACCTGGTTGCATGATCAGTTGGGGGTTTGTCCCGATTGAGTCTCTTTCAATGTGTTAATGAAATCTGCTATAAATTTGGGCAAAAATTAAAAAAAAAAGTTATTTAACTGTTATGATAACTTTACTTCAAGTGAGTGATATGTTTGGTAAATCATAGTTTTTAAGATATAATTTTTAAAAAAAAGATTAATATCTTAATATTAAAATTTTAATATATGAATAGAAAATTAAAAAGATAATAAAAAATCATAATTAAAAAATAAATTGAAATATAAATAAACTGAGCAAGTATTCGTTAGGTATCAGGAAAAGTTCTTGCACATATATATTTATCTAGCATAACATCAATTTTCAGCTGAAGAATTGGGACTATTCTTGTACATAGAATGTAACTTAAAACAACATTGATCTTTTGCTCTACAGTTGAGAAACAGGATCAAATACTTTAGCATGACCATTTTTCTTAGGGCCCGTTTGGGATTTCTTAAAAAAATAACTTATAACTTAAAGTTAAAAACTGTCATATAAGTGATATATAAATTATCACTTATAAATTATTTAGGCGTTTGGATAAATTTACGTATAAGTTAATGATGTGTTTGGTAAATTTAACTTATAAGTTAAGACTTTTATAAATTAAAATTTTAATAATAATTTTAATCCATAAATATGAAATTTAAAAGATAAAATTGAAAATCAAAATTATTTGATTGTTTACAATTCTTTGTACTTGTGCACGTATTTTAGAATTCATTGACCATGTATTTAAATTTTTTAAAATAAAAATTATAATTTACAAAAAGAATTTAAATCTGCTCATCACCGGAAATGGTGTCATGTGAATTTTAGGTCAGTTGGAAACTGGTGGGTATTTTATACCATACTAGCTTATTACCATGAAATGCACGATTGTACGGTTCTTTTTATTCGTATATTTTTTTGATAATTATAATAATATATTTAAAAATTCAGATCATTATAATATTTGATAGAAATAGTAGGAACTCAAACTATATAAAAGAGTAATGTGAAAATTTCATACATTAAACGTATTTTTTTGCAAGATTAGTCTCAATATTCTCCCAAAACTCTTGATCAAAGTGTGTGTTAATATATTTGAAACTAATAAATAAAATATTAAATTTTATATAATATACTTAAATCTACTAATATAAATATTACATATTAATTTATCATTAAAAGTTGAATAATACATAATGAGTATTGATATTAAATATGTCATTAATAAAATTTTGAAGTTATAATTAAATTTAAATATGCTAGTAGAGAGGAAAAAAAATTATCATGTTTCGTTTGGTTTATTTTGACTTTATCTTTGAATTCTATAAATCATATTTTGACGATTTTACAACCTACACGAAACTCACAAAATATTCTTTAATTCAGTGATAATTTAAAAAGTATTATTTACGTAAAATTTTCAAGAAACTGAAAAGGAAAAAAAAGTTACGAATTTTGTATTAAGTACTCTATTCAATTTAAGATTCATACTTAACTAATCTATTCAATTTAGAAGAACTACTTAGTTTTGGTTTAGATTATGAAAAATATAATATTTCCAAATTTTAGATCCAACAGCTATCATCAATTTGATTCAAGATCCAACGGTATCACATTGGTAGTATAAGGACCATAATTTGGATCCCTCTGATACATATTATATAATGAGGATATAATTTATTAACCTAAACAAAAAATATTTATAATTTAAATAAATAAACAAAAACAATATAATTTAAACATAATAATTTTAATACATCTATATATATTATAATAGCAGGAGATCGGAGCGGAAGTCCTCCACAGCTTTCAAATTATTTTTCTTGAATTTTCATATTTTGATTTTTTTATAAATATTTTTTTTTGCATTTAATATCATTTAGTGATCATTAATCATACCTATTAAATTTGACTTTTTGTTAAGTACTTCTTCTTCCATTGATATGTAGTTGGTCATTAATTATACCTATTATATATATTAAATTTACTTTTTTATTCATAAAAATTTTTACTAAACTTTATTTATATGATGACTTAAAATTATTCATATTATATTATTTTTAATTCCCGTTCAAGATAACTTAATTATTTTATATGAGAACTAAAAATATTCATATCTACATATATTGGAGTTGGAAAAGCATCAAAACCATTCAAGTTGGCTTTTTTGAATTCTTAATTTTTTGAATTTTTTATTAAAATATTTTTCTAGCATTTAATACCATTCAACTTTTAAAATTTTATTTAGTTATATTTAAAATTTATTAATTTTGTTAGAATTTTTTTATTTATACGGTAATTGTTATTTTTCACTTTTATGATTTTTTTACAATTATTAAAATTTTAGATATGTAATAAGGGTTTTCTTTCAACTAATTATTCATGTAAATTGCTTTAAATCAATTTTTAAAACAAAGGCTGAAGTCAGTCGGGATGGTTGGCGAAAAATACCAGATTCAATACGCATGTGCAGCTGGAGTAATGTCTATTACACATTTGTCAGTAAGGTAATAAGTCATTACGCAAGATTCAGTTGGGTTTTGTTCAATAAATATATTTGAAAAAAGTGGTACGCATCTGCAACTTGGGTAACATTTGATATTATTTTTAAAAAAATCAGAATAAGCAAATTTAGCTTGGGTAATAGTATATTTTAAATTTTAAAAACTATTTTTATACTGTATAGACGGGGAATAAGTAAAATTATTACATGGTATACGCATCCTGCGTTAAGGTATCAATATTTTTATATTTTTATGATATTTTTAAAACTATTTTTTTCTCTATTTTTATTTAATTTTTTAAACATTTTTAAAACCCAAACGGGGAATTGTTGAACCCTAAAATATTAAAAACCGTTAATAAATAGAGTGTGATTCCTAAGGTTCAGGGCCCTAGCTTTAATTAGGGTTTAGGCTCTAGGACCCTAAACCCTACTTCTTAAACCCTAAATCGTTGTGTTATTTATTTATTTATTAAATGTTTCTTAAACCCAAATGAAATTGTTGAACCCTAAAATATTAAAAAACGTTAATAATTTGAATTTGGTTCCTATGGTTTTGGGCCTTTAGCCCTAGTTTTAATTAGAGTTTAGGCTCTAGGGTCCTGCATCCTAAACCTAAATCGTTGTGTTATTTATTTATATATTTATTAAACGTTTCTAAAACCCAAATAGGGAATTGTTGAACCCTAAAATATTAAAAATTGTTGAATTAGGGTTTACGTTTGAATTTTAAAAAATTAGTTTAATATTTTTTAAATAATGAAATAGTATTTTTAAATTGTGTTTTATTGTTAAAAACATAATATCAAGTGTTGATTACGGGTAAACGGGTCTGAAAATGGATTTAAAGGAATGCACTTAATACGGAAACGGGTCTGAAATTGGATTTAAAGGAATACACTTAATACATACATTAGTTAATATAAAAAAATAAAATTTATAAATATAATTAAAATACATGTACAGGATTTTAAATGAAACCAGAGGAATAACAAAAAAGAGAAAGCTTGGTATCTTTAGTTTCAGATTTGGGCATATAAGCAACAAATAAGCAAAAAAAAATTTCACCCAAACCAATAGGAAAAAGCATAAAGCGCTTTCAAGGTCATTTAATTAGAAAACATTAGTGCCCAAACAGGCACTTAATACCATCATCAATATCATCCTCCATGAATCTCTTCCAGAACCAATGTTGCTTCCACATCCTATCGAGTTTGCTTCATCACCCTCTGTGGGCCCGTATGGATTAAGCCGTAACTCGGAATTTCTAAAGGGTATTTCCACGTACTAAATATTAAATTTTATAAATTTATCTTATTTTTATTGGTGAAATCAATGTGCATATAGTTAATCAAAATTTTTCAACTAAATCTTTAAATTTAATGAAAATAAAAATCTTAACATTTTTTTTCTCATAGCACATTAATTTGGCCAAGAAAGCATATCACAAGAAAGAATAAAACATTCTATGATGTAATAGTAATAATCCGTCGGTTCCCCTGAATTGTATATGTTAGGAGCGGAGCGGGGGTTCAGCACGTATTTTAACGCTCATTTATAATATAACTCTATAAATTATTTTAATTTTTTTTCTAAATAAGAATTTAACATTTGAAGTTTAATTAAAAAAAAAATACATTACACAAACATACTTTATATTTATCTTAAAATATGTTCTGAACATTGAAATAAATATGTATACAATTCAAAAGGACAGAGGGAGTATAAGATACTATCCCATTCTCCGACAACAAATCATAGTTATCTTTAACACTTATTTATTGTTTATATTAATTAAGAGTTTTTCTATTGTGGGCGCGTGAACGAGCACAGAAATTTATAATTTTGAGTCAAATTGATTAATTTAGTTTTGTGGGTGTAAAGCGCCTACCACAATTATAAAAGATAAATTAATAAAAATGTGTTAAACTTATAAATTTTGGTGCGGGCTGGTAAGCACGTAATAGCAAAACTTATATTAACTAATAGTCGAACCTTGATCTATTTTCTAAATGATATTATTTTTGAACTGATCAAGTCGAACCTTAATCTATTCGATCAATAACATTATTTGTGATATGAGTATCTGAAAACTAAACCACAACAACTCTTTCAGACGGATATATGTATGATAGGATATGAAACTCCTCCTGTTTTTTATTTGTCCATAACATTTTTGCATACATTTAAAAATATATTGAATGAATAGTAAAAAACTGTTTTCATAGTATTGTTTTAATTGTAAATTTTTATCCCTAAAAAAAGTAGAAAATTATTATTTTACTATGCAGTTAAAGAACTTTAAAAAGCGTGAACAAGAGTGGGTGAAACATAAAGAAACAGAGAAATGTTCTTGCATATGTGTTTATCACATTAATTTTCAGCTGATGAATTGGACTATTCTTGTACATAAAATGAAGCCTTAACTATAACTTAAATCTTGAAATATGATATTACCTACATATTGAATACTGGATGATGTGTATGTTTTTTTGTTTAAGAGTTCACGTGTACACATCGTCATACATCAAGGTTCAAGTTAAGTGCAAAAGAAGGCATCTTGAAACAACCTTGACCTTTAACTTTAGCATGACCAACTTTCTTAGTACCATCATCAGTATCTTTAACTTTAGCATGACCAACTTTCTTAGTACCATCATCAGTATCATCCTCCATGAATCTCTTCCAGAACCAATGTTGCTTCCACACTCTATCAGTCATCTCTTCAATCGGTACATTCTTCGTCTCAGGCACCAAGAACACCACAAAAATCGACATTATCAAAACCCAACCCGAGAAAAACAAGAAAATCCCGTACTTGAAATGGCAAAGCATTGACAGAAACGCTTGTGCTATCACAAATGTGAACAGCAAGTTCACACAAACTGTCACACTCTGTCCTGCTGATCTCGTCTCGAGAGGAAATGTTTCACTGGGAATTAGCCATCCCAACGGTCCCCAGGACCAAGCAAAAGCCGATACAAATGTGCAAATCATGACCACAACTACAACTGCATAAGCAGTGCCAAGATTGTCTGAATGATCTGTAACTTTGATTCCAAGTACAATTGCTATAATTATCTGCGCGAGAAACATTTGTACTCCGGCTTCAAGTAAGAGTATTCGACGACCTAATTTGTCGACTACATAAATCGATACAACAGTAGACAACACATTAACAGCCCCTGTAATTACAGCAGAGTATAGCGATGCATTATCCTTAAATCCCAATGTACTAAACAGCACCGGTGCATAGAACATAATTGCATTGATCCCCGTACATTGTTGGAAAATCTATCAACAAAAAATATTTCATTAGTCCACAAAATAATATAATCTTCAGAACATTTCATCACATTTTATCAGACGACAGATATTTACCTGTAACGCGACAGCTATGACAAGCTGAGGACGATTACGTCTCATGAGGAGATTCCTGAAAGGATGTTTAACTTCTTTAGCTATTCGGCTGGCCTCAACAAGCTCTAAAAACTCTGGCTCAATCTTGTCAGTGCCACGAATTTTTCGAAGAACTGCTTTACCTTCATCCAACTTGCCACGCTCAATAAGACTGTTAGGAGTGTCTACAACTAGTAGAGCACCAATTGTTAGAAGTACTGCAGGAATTCCAGCAAGTCCCAGAGATAATCTCCAGCCCCAACCATCAATTCTGTAAATATTTTTAAAATAAAAAAACAAACTGTTAGCATCATACAAGCAAACAAAGTGTGCTATTTCAAACAATCAAATCAGAAATAATTCAGTCCAGCCCATGAGATATTGTGTTCAAGTTTTTCCTATTACTAGGCAACTTGTGCTTGTAGAAAATTAGGCCACACATGTGCTTTTCAGGTAAAACAAGTCAAACATTGAGTTCTGTACTTTTCAAAGTTTTAAAAAAATATATATTCATTTTCCTTATTTCCGACCCAATTCTTAACATTTGGGCCTCAAAAAGGATGTTAACAACTTATTACGACGGAAGTTACAATTACTTAAACTTACTTGGCAGTAAAGTAGTTAACAATATTGGCAAAAAGGATGCCAATTGTAACATTAAG
Organism: Anethum foeniculum; assembly: GCA_003724115.2. NCBI lineage: Eukaryota > Viridiplantae > Streptophyta > Magnoliopsida > Apiales > Apiaceae > Anethum > Anethum foeniculum. Next base: position 14,844 of record PHNY01251151.1, read on the forward strand.
CTGGAACAAAATGTTGAGTCCTCCTCGGATTCTCGTTGGAGCTATCTCTGATAAGAACAATGGTACAGCCTGTATTTACAAGAAAATAAATCAGCAAAAATACCTGTATCAAATAATTATAATCATTAAACGTCAAAACACAATTTTTTTTATTTAAGCCGGAGTTTTGAGATACAAAGAAAATATATAAGTCGAAAAATAATTTTTATAAAATAAGTAAAGTTTTAATATTTCTTAAAATATTTCAAAAGATCTCACCTAACGTTATTCCCCGTGACTATTAGCCACTAGTTTCGACCTTGTTTAATTACTAACATAATCCCTACGTTATTACACTTTTTTGACTTATTAGACCTCAAATAACTAAAATATTCAAACAACGTGCCAGAAAAAATAAAGGATCGTTTGGTTCCTGGTTAATGAGTTCGGTTAACACAGATCATAATATTATTTTAGTTTAGGAAATTGTAATCTCGTATACCCTCGTCACTCTTTTGAATTTCATATAATTTCTATTCTTATTTATTCCGTTTCTAAATATAGGGTGTTTATATTATTTATAAATATTTTAATATATTTCAGTTATAAAATTAATATTTTTATTTATAATAAACTTATAATCAATGAAGTTTACATAAGTTCAAACATATATTTTCAAAAAATTGAAAAGTTTAAGTATTCTGAAACGGAGAGAATAAGTTACGGAACACAGCAAAATGCCAAAATGTGACTAAAGCTAAGTACCTGATTAGCAAAACCAACACCACAACCAAGCAGAATTCTACCAGCAATAAGCATAGCAAGGTCTTGGGCAGCAGTATTGAGAACAACACCGATAATGAAGAATATTCCGGCAATCAACATAGTAACTCTCCGGCCAAGTCTTCTTGTTGTATAAGAAGCAAAGAAAGTTGCCGTTAAACCAGCCAAGTACAGCGATGAAGTGAATAGTTGTAAACCCTGGTTATCGTATTTGCAGTAGTTACTATCCTTTTCTGCTTGTGTCTTTCTATATACCACCGGAAAGAATTTTTTCAAAAAATCATCCATCGATGTCACACCACCTGCATGTAAATATCGTTAGGTCTATAACACGACAGACCATTGTCACAACATATTTTTTAACTTTTACGTCGAAACAATTATTTGTCGGGAACCTGGATCTTATACTAACGTATTAAGGATATGTATAGTAGAGTACCTGAAACACCAACATCATAACCAAACATGAGACCGCCAGTTGCTGCCATGATACATGAAATGATGACAATCGGAGTGATTTTCGCCTCGAATTCGGTTCCTCCGCTAGAGGCAACCATGCCTCCTCCAGCCATGATGAATAAAATACACTTGTATGTGTCTTGGTATGTGTATACGAGATAGTATGAACTCGTTCACAATTAACTCAACTAGACTTGAGAGGAAGAGTGGAGAGTTTGATGATAATGTAAGTGCATTTTATAGGGAAGCAGGAGGCAGACTAAGAAGAAATGTACGTAGTATGAAAGACTTTACATTTTTTTAGTCTCCCCTAGTGGGCCACCAGTATTGTCTTTACACGTGTGAGTGTGTGTTTATATATAAAGTAGGGCAGCATTGAAAAATTCGTAAGATAATAAAATCCTGTACTCCCTTCGTTTCAAATTAGTTGTCCGCTTTGACTTTTACGCGTATTTTAAGGTGTATTGATCGCATAGTTCCGTTAATTATTTTTCAAATTTTCTTTTTGTGAATAAAGTTTGAATCTTAAATTTTTATTCAGAAAAAGAAAATATAAAAATAATAAAAGGAGCTATGCGGTCAGTACACCTTAAAATACGCGTAAAAATCAAAATGGACAAGTAATTTGAAACGGAGAGAGTAGCTATTAATTAGAGAATCCGGTACTCCCTCGTACCATTTTATGTGTTCCTTCATGCGAGATTTGTTACATTAATGTATTAAAGAACACGAATATAGTAGTACTCCCTCCGTTCCTAAATACATGTTTATTTTGATTTTTGACTAGTTAAATTGACTTTACTTTGATTAAAATTTTTATATATTATACAATTATAAAAGTTAGAATAAGTTATATCGTTAAAAAGAGCATGATGTCTAGTTTAATACATAACTTTTAATTTTTTACAAATAATAAATAGATAATTTGTAATATTTAGTCAAATATTGGTCAATTTGACTCCTAGAAAAGCAAAATGAACACGTAAATAGGGACAGAGGGAGTAGATTTTAAAATAATTCAAAACTTATGAACATAGGCCAAAAATTATTCTTAAATTTGCATCTAAAGCGAAGTGACATTTAATTTAGATAAATTGTTTTTTTCAAAAGAATATGTATAATACTCCCTTTGTTCCTTTTTATCTGTCGCATCCTTTTTTATTGGTCAAATTGATCAATTTTTGATCAAAAATTATTTTTTTTTTAAATATTGAAAAAAAATAAAATACATATATTAAAATGGATCAAATGTACTTTCCGATAATATAATTTTTTTATTTTTTTCAATTATAAAATATTTATAAATTTCAGTCAAATTTTAATCAGTTTGACCGGTCAACGGTTAAATATGACAACTAAAAAGGGACGGAGGAAGTATGACAGGGGAAGTATCAATTAACCTGGTGAAAGAGGATTAATCGATTAATCATAATTATAATTTAAAATATTAAATTAATTATTAATTTAATTTAAGAATTAACGAGTAATATATAACAATTAATTGAAATTTAAAAGCTAAATCAGGAAAATATCTACAAGAACCAATTGAAAAATTATCGATCAAATCCAGAATTTTTAGAACAGTGATTACAAATATCAATGTTTTATGGAGTATTTAGCAGGAAAAAAAAAATATCAATGGTTTATGTTGACTAGTATATTGCTGACGTATGTATTGGACTAGCCGACGGTCAACAGTGAGCCAGCTATCTATAAATGGCCCAATGGGTCACAATTCCCGGTATGAATATGAACTAAAGGTAGCAAAAATAGATTGTGGGAGCTCCAAGTTTTTGAAGTCAATAGACTACTACAGTAGTAGCCACATTTCTATATTCGCTTGTAGAAACACTCTATTCAACTGGTACAAGTTACCATATTCAGTTCACCTTAAATGGATCATCGGTAAGCTCTTAAATTTTACAATAAATCACACTTTAAAATGCGCATTAGTTGCTCAGAGTTTATCCAGTTATCCATTTACATTTAAGTTGCCTCAGTTCCCAACATGTGGGTAGATTTAATTCATTGCTATCTGGTTTTGAATCAAAATTTACTCAGGTATTTTCCATTCTTCTACGAAAATCAAATTATAATATGGCATCTTTTAAGTTTCAATAAACGGTGTTATTTGAACGACGGGATTCCAACTTGGTAGACGATAATAACAAAAAATAAGTTGTTTTTTTTTAGTAAACAACAAAAATAAGTTACTACTTGGGCCTTAAAATTTTTACATTATTCCTTTCTTATTAATCGAATTTAAACTGATAAGTGTTGGATAATCGAACACTCTAAAATCTTAAATCGGTAAAAGGTCAAATATTGTTTAACACTTTACCCTCGATCATTTTATTAAATAGTATAATCGGATAATTACTGATATACCAATATATAATATTAACACCGATATTAATAGGGTCGATCCCAGAAATCAGGATGCCCTGGATAATTTTCTGAAATAGTGCACTTATTTCTTGAAGAAAACTTTTTTATATATATTCAAATTATCAGCAATTGTATATAAAAATATAATTAAAAATATATATATTTAATATCAAATGCACATTCAAACACACATAAATATATGTATTGCATAAATTCGTACTTATGTTAAGAAACTTTGAGTACTCTCAGGAAATGGTGTCCTAGACATTTGACTCGATTGTTTTACCCTGTAACTAAATCTGAATGTTACTTCCTCCGTCTTACTCCCTCCGTCATTTTTTAATTGTCACATTTGACTGTTGACTAGTCAAATTGACTAAAGTTTGACTGAAATTTATAGATATTCTATAATTAAAAAAAATAAAAAAATTATATCATCGGAAAGTACATTTAATCTATTTTAATATACAATTTTCAGTTTTTTTAAATAATATAAAAGTAATTTTTAATCTTTGGTCAAAGATTAGTCAATTTGACCGATAAAAAAGG
>PHNY01251333.1:1516-16049 GCA_003724115.2 Anethum foeniculum
TGCACCAGGGGCGTCGGATCTATATTTTAAGGGTTCAGATTAAAACATTTTTTTTTTCCGCGGAAAAGCAAAACTCCGAAAAAATCCGATCCGCGGAAATTTTCCGCGGAATAGCAAAACATTTTTTTTTTAATCCGGACCCTTAAAATACTGATCTAAGGGTTCTGGAGCAATGTATTAGATAAAACTTATATAACACCCGGTTGTCATAGATTAGCCCCCGAAAGAAATATGAAAAAGAAAGCTTGGTATATGAAATAGAAGTGTTGTATATATCTTTCTCTCAACTCCAAAGAAAACAATGATAACAAGGATTACACTAACTTCTCCAAGATGTTTCATATCAAAGTTGGCACAAAACAATGATTTCACTTTTTTTACTGCACGTATATTTGAACAAAATATTAGCAGGACACTGGTAAACGAAATATTTGGTGACTCTAGCTCTCGTGCTCTTTCTTGGTGTTCAAAATCTGAATCTTCAGTGTATCTTTCTCCTTTATAAACAAGTGACCCTAAAAATCTGTAACCCTTAGTTTTCAAAAATATAGCCTACAAATACACACTTATAGGCTGGAAAGGTGCAAGACAATTATAGAGTAATGATAAAATTAAACTATATAAATATATTTGATCCTAATTTTTTGTTAAGATTCTATTTTTGTTCATACAAAAAATTGGTGTGAAATAAATTTAAATGTAATTTTATATAAGATTATATGCTGTTTTTTATTGTTTATTATATAAGGTTGTATTTCATGAAAAATACCGAGAAAATACCCTAAATAACATAATTTAGGAATAAAATGTTCAAAATGGCACAACAAATAATGGCCTAAAATAACACTTCAAAATGGGACATCATGTAACGTTTGGAAATCAAGGCCCAAATCTACACGATGTAGCGTGTGTCTTTTTATTAATTAGGTTTTTGTCCAAGATGCTGCATAAAGTAGTTTCTTGGTTTTTTTTTAACTCTGCCTGTTCCATTTTGGGGCCGAAAACACCACTTAATGTTATGTTTTCAACGGTCAGTTTTATTAATATTTTTAAAATTTAATGGTGTACCGTGATTTAACAATTTTTAACTTTTTAGGGTTCAACATTTCCCTTTTGAGTTTTAGAAATACTTAAAAACAAATAAATAAAAGGCACATCGATTTAGGGTTTAGGCCTAAATCTTAATTTAAGCACGGAGTCTAGGTTAAACAATTTTTATTATTTTAGGGTTCAATAATTTCACATTTGGGTTTTAGAAATATATTAAAAAATTGAATATGAGACATACCGATTTAGGGTTTAGGAAAACCTAATTAAATCTTAGAGTCTATGCCCTGATTCAAGCGTTGACCCTATATTAGATTTTTTATTACTATTTTTGGATTCAACAATTCTCTATTTGGATTTTAGAAATATTAAAAAAAATTATCTGAGCAAGACACCACATAGAGTAGCGTTTTGGGTTTAAAAAATTTAGAAAAAAAATAAAGTTTAGGAAAATGCTAGGCGATCTAGTGTTTTGTTCAAAATGCTACTTCAAATTGTGTTTCGTAGTGTTATTTTGGGTCATTTTTCTTGTTTATGCCATTTTCGATATTTTCTTTTTCATTTTTGTGCCATATAGAGTCAACACCCGAAAATACCCTTATATAAACACCAAAATAACTACATAAATAATTTTACATAAAATTGTATACAAATTCTAATTTTCATTCCATCTTTTTTTATATTTAAAAAAGAATCAAACAAAAAATTAGGATCAAATATAACATGATTAAACATATTTTTATTATTATATTTGATTTTTAAAATTTTGATGAGATTCTATGTTGAATTTATTGTTAGGCCTAATGTTTTTTACTGTTCTAATATTTATAAATTAATTTTAATGAAAAATAAAATTAATGATGATGTTATTCCGTATTCTTTATGTTGAATGTTATTCATGGAGTGAAACCATGCGTGAGTATTGTTCAATGTAGTAAAACAATGTTATCTTAAACACCGGATACGTGACAGTTTGCATATTGCAGAAACAAAACGCAAAAATATTCACATAAACGTGGGCTGAAAACAAGAATGTACCATTCAGCCCACTTTCAATTTATGATCATATATGTTCATATAAGAATATTCCCATTCAGTAGCCAAACGCTATGAATAAATTGAAAATGGGCTTTTGAGCCCATTTAATCAAAACGAGACTCTCCCAAACATGCACCATGTGTGTGTTCATTTTGTCAAAATCTTCATTTTTGGCTCAAGAATTATATCCCTATAATATAATATGCATAAAAAGGATCTTATCCAAATATTTGGTCTTGTACTACCAATATAATAAAGACTGTTGGATTTTAAATTAAATAGATGATAGCTGTTAGATCTTAAATAAGGAAATATTCTATTTTCATAATCTAAACCAAGACCAAGTAAATCTTCTAAATTTAATATATTAGTTAAGTAGGTATTCTAAATTAAATGGAGTACTTAATACAAAATTCGTAACTGTTTTTTCTTTTCGGACTCTAAATTTTTTTACGTAAATTAATTTTTAAATATATTATTATAATTATCAAAAAAAAATAAACGAATAAAGGAATCGTACGACCCGTGCATTATACGGGCATTAAGCTAGTAATAGTTAAAAAGAACAAAAATCATTTAGCATGTATATATCTAAACTCACAGCCCAATAATCAAGAATCCGCCACATGGGAGTCAAAAAAAAACTTTATTTGTCCAGCTTCAGATAAATCTTTATTTGTCCAGCGATGAATTTTAGAACACGACGAGTTTATAAGCGGCTGACAATCCGAAGCATCAAGTCTCAATCTCGAAGCTATAAGACCCAGAAATTTAATCAGAACACCCCCCACATAAAACCAGGTGTTCAAAGAGCATCCTGAGTTATTGATAACTGGACATGAGAGATGAAAACTGAACATTTTTCTGGATTCAACTTAAGACCTGAGCAAGCACTTAATTCAAGAACAGTATTTAGAAAGGTGTTAATTGAACTGAAAGCACACTCACAGAACATTGAAATGTCATGCACAAAAGCAATATGTGAAATTTTTTCATTCTTCATTTGCTAGTGAAATAAGAAGCCCGGGGAATTAGTTGTCATTTTCAACATGGAAGTAAATATCTCCATTGCAATTACAAACAAGTCAGGGAATAGTATATCCCCCCGTCGAATACCAGATTGCAAGGGAAGAAACCCTAAGACCCAAGGGCAACAGATACAACCGTTAACCCAGGATATGAATTTATATGGGAATTTCATCGTGTGCATAGCTTGAAGCAAAAAACACCAACTCAAACTGTCAAATGCTTTATGAAGGTCCAACTTCATCACACACCGAGGAGAACCACGATCATGACTATAAGTTTTCCAAAGATATTAAGCAATTAAAATGTTTTCACCAATGATTCGGTGCTGGACAAATGCATTTTGGTTTAAAGACACAAGTACATAACAGAAGGAAGAACCATCTTAAATCCATTAGCCAATAATTTAGCAAAACATTTGTAAATCGTATTGCAACACGGTAGGGCTAGAATGGCACAATTCTGGACATTCAAAGTGTACATAAATAAAAGAGAAATGCATTAGACACAGCCTCTCCAATAATGCTCCAAGTAGATAGATAAAATTCTGAATACAGTATCTTCCCTTGAGAAGAACATTGGTACATATTGAAACCGCATAATTTTTTTCATATAAATATACGGTATTCCCTAAAAGCCAAGTCTGATTCAGAGAAGAACTGAATGTGAATGAAAATTAAGAAGTCCGTAATGCTTGGATTCTTTTTTAGATGACAAGTCCAAAGTTAAAAATCAAATGCAAGGAGAAGATCACTCTCCTATTCTCTAATCACCAGCCTCTAATTTCACTATGTCTAGTAAAGTTTAAAAAATGTTTTAGACAAACCAGAAACTGGAAAAAGAATCATTAAATTTACATCAGACAGTTGGATGCATGAACAATAATAATATATACCTCAATGAACTCTGTAGGAAGTTATGTACACAAATGAAATATTGGGAGCACCTTTCAGACAGTTAGCAGCTTAAAGCCCTCTGAGTTGTTACTCTGTTCCAAGAAATTTTATTCATTTTTTTGCTTTTATTTCCATTGTTGGTGATGATTGGGAGCCACTACCGAGTGCAGCAGCAGCAGATTCCACATGTGTAAGAAGGTAGTCATAGATCTTCTTTCTAATCCTGTCAATTGTCTCGGGAGAGATATTTGGCATCTCTGTTTCATCCTTACTTGATCCGATACCGTCCAACCAATCATTTACACTCTTAAGCTGAGTCAACATGCCAGATATTTGAGCATTATCTGATAAATTCAAAACATCTATTTCTGCATCCAAGAACCTTTCAACAAATCCTAAAAACCAATCTTGTGATTCAACTCGCAGCATTTCAGCCAGATCTACAGCCTCATCTAGACTCTCCCCTCTGCTCCATTCTACCAGAGGCAAAGGTGGAGGTGGCGTCTTCGCTTTCTGACCATTATTAATCTTAGAGCTCACTGCTTGGCGGGACTTGCCTTGGGATTTTGTTGAACCACTCTTACTTGAGTTCTCAAGCAGTAATATAGGTTGATTTACAGTGGAAGTTTTTGGGCTTGCAAATGTTGTACATGTAGCTGCAGTTGATGTGGCTTGTTTGCTAAATACTGAGAAGGATGATAAATTGGTGCCTACAGCAGCATGGACCCATGAAGCTGCTTGTTTGCGTCTTTCAGACGTGATCTTTAATGCTTCTTCTGATGGGTTTTCCTCCGATTCAGGAGATGAACCAACTACTGTAGTTTTAGACAAGGACCCAACAACTTGATTGACGTTGTTCAAGGAAGAGTGTAAAGTCAAGAACTGCTCCACAGCAGGCTGCGGATTATCCTCTTTTGCTGAGGTAGTTAGCTCAGAATATGTACTGCCAAGATAAACAGGAAAATGATTACGGAATAGACAAAACAATAAAAAAAAATTACAAACAAGTAATATATAAAAAGAATTATAAAAAGATGAAATGGAAAAGGCATCTTTGTCAAAATATCTTCTTAGTGTTAAGAGGCATCTAACACCAAGTTGCACCCAAACTTCTATCAAATGCAGGAGGCTGAAGTTAGTCGTAGATTTATCTCTGATTTCCATTTTCTTTTATAAATCCTACTTCAGATATGCCATACAGAAGATAGATGCTACTTTAATTTTTTTTTAATAGTTTAACTAGTTTACTACAATTTAAAAGTTTCAAAAAAACTCGTTGACTGTAGATATTTTGAGATCAATGACCCATCTTCAAGTTGGCCGATATTTCAATGGTGTTTTACAGTTTTAGCCATTTAACCCCTAAATTACTCCCTTAAATTATAATATTGAATATTTAGATTAGAGTTTTTTTTTTCAAATATGCATTGAAACAAATATTAGATACCATTTATAGCTAGAATATAAATAAAAAGTTATAAAGATTATTTAGTGAGGGTTTAGATGTTGTGAGATTTATAGGTATTAGGACTTTGATAAAGGTGAGGATTATGAGATGCTATTAGGCAAAACTGCATACAGATGCATTTTTTCGAGTCTCGCAAAGTTACAAGAAGTTCCAACAAAGTATGTGCTCATATACACAAGGCATTTGATGTTAAGGGCACATAGGAAATAACGAAATAACAAAAAAGAAAAAAGCCACCCCCACACAAGGATTTAAGTTTCCAACTGCAGAATGATAACATTGTTCATATCGCAACCTATAAGAAGTAAGAAATCGCAATCATAACAATCAATTATTTCCTAAGGTAACATAGGCTACTCCTAAAACTTATAACCAAATGGATAAGATTTGTGAACGTTTGGGCTTAATAGAAATAATCAAAATGAACATTATAATAAATACTACATACCTAGACCCCACATTATACTAAATTAACATGTTAAATTCTCTGCATCGGATATGATTAAGTATTTCATAATAAATATAAAAATTTCATCTTTTTTCGGTTCTCCGTCAACAGATACATTTTAACGGCAAATAATAGAAAGTATTTAGATTTTCATTAGAAAACTATGAGGATTTTATTAAAAGTTACAAAGACTAACAATATAATCAGAACACACAGAATGAGTTCCTGGTTTCAAACTTAACTTAGCTTTGGGAGGAATAATCAGGAAGATGAATAGGGTATTACCAAATCTGTGCAAGGTCTTACCAAGGTTGGGCACATTTCAAATTTTAAATTCTTACAAAATTATTTTCATGGTAAGCATCAAAAATTTTAATTTAGTAAGAACTGCACGAGTTAATCATTTATTCATATTAAGAACTACTTTGAAAATCACATACAATTGGCCCAATATATGAGGACTACAATAAACATCTCAAATTCTTTTCTCAAGAAAAATGGCTTTTACTGCCTTGCATTGTGAAATGGGACTCTCTACGTACCACATGTAAGACATACAAATGACCACATGTAAGACATACAAATGACCGAGTGGTTTGAAAGAAGCTTCTCTCTGCAATTCTCACAGTCCCAATATTTTTCAGGACATTTGGTGAAGTTGTGGACGTAAAGATGACCAAATGATTGGCTGAGGCAACTCTTTGCTGTTGTGTTAGAATCAACTCAAGACTTCTTGGCTGCGGTCTTACAGCAGAATTCTTAACCCATAACACTCTTGTTATCTTATTTTGTTAGAGCATCTCCAAGAGACTTTTTATTTTGGATCTTAACTCAAAATATAAAGAGAAAAAGTGAAAATGCAACTCCAAGAGGCTGTTAGTGGCTCCTCTAATCACTAAGAGCCTCCTTTCTTCTTTATTTCTAAGAGTCATATCTCACTCTTAACTCATATTTCATAAAAAAAATAATCTCTCCACTTACTTTCTTTCTCCCATTCTTTTGTTCTTTTGCAACTTCAATGTATTTTTAATTATAAAATAATAGATAAGGAGTGAGTTTATCTTGCTAGGAGCTAATATTTTATATTATTTATGAAGAGTAGGTAAAGAGTCTATTGGAGATGCTCTTAGTAATACTTTGCAAGTCTTAAGTTTAAGCCATAACACTCTTGTTATCTTATTAGTAATTCTCTGCAGAACTGAATCGTAAATCTAATTTAATACCTCAAGACAAAATACTACTTCTAAGAAATTATCAACATATCTGCATGTAAAATTTTAACCCGTCAAATTTCACTAACGCATTATATTTAGTTTATAATCCATATTTGTATCACTGACTAATAGATCGAAGAATTTAGAAGTTTTTCATCAACTCGTGCCAAAAGCCAACTCAATATAACCAACTTACCATAGAATAAAACAGAAACAGAGATTTTGTTCAGATCCCAACATTACTTAAATCACAAGAAAGAAGGGAAGGTAATGAAGGAATTATAATTTCTTCGTGCTAATAATAGTAAATATTAATTATAAGGATTTTTCCATGGGTAGTACTCAGCAAGCACATCTTTCACTGTCAAGAACTACCTTCTTAAACAACCAAGATGTGTGTACATCTTCTCTATGTAGTACTGATTACCTAATTGCTTCTTTCTAATCTTATTACTCTTATATATACACGCATAAATCATTGTCTTTACCAAACTGTGGGCCTGATTCTTTTGTCTAATAAGTAACTTGTAACTTATTACTTAAAGTAAGGTAGAAAGTTTACTATTAAATGGCTTGTGTAATGAATAAAAATGAATTATATGTCAAATGCTGAGAAGTACAAAATATGTACTTATTTCACTTCTTTTATTTTTCAATTTGACTTCATAAAAATGAATATTATTCTCTTTAAAGGTAACTTCTAGTACTTTCTTTTTTTTGTTACTTTCTACATTTTAAGTTATACATTACTAATAAAAATATCTTAAGTGATAGAAACTTTTAACCCAAAATTTACTTGCAAGTGACCAAAGTAACACCATTACAAAATTTCATAGAGTAACAAAAATGATTTAACACAACAAATACCTTAAACAACGGAGTACACTCTCTGCAGCTGATGCCTCTTGCATTGCCTCAATGGCAGCTTTTTGTGCAACATCTCTGTGCCTAAGAACTTCCTAAGACATGAAGATATTCTTGTAATTTCAGTTCACTATGTGAAACATGGGAAAGCATATTTATAAATTGCTAAAACTTGCATGAATCTTGATGAGATTAGCACAGAAAAAAATGATGAAATTCGGAGAAAGGGACACAACACACTTTCTTAGACAGCCAGGATAGTCAACTGATTATTATTTCCTAAAAAGAAAAAAAACCACAATATCAACTGCCAGTACTGCAACAGAACAATTTTACCTAGAACATGAATCCTACGTCAGAGGTAAACTACAAAGGTTAAGATGTGGTCTGCTAACCTGATATAAATGTTCATTAAGGCTTTGTCTGGGATTGTCTATACAAAACAAAAATATCTAGCATTCACAGACGTGTATAGGTGCATTAAGAAATTGATTGTGATAGAAATTATGTAGTATAGCTGAGATATTATCAAATGCCACATTAATTTAAAAATTCGTGTATGTTCAATTACAGGTAGAGGGCTATATGATTCAGGTTAATAGACAAAGTTTTAGAAGTTAGAATTGACATTACTGGAATCACAAGCACCAATACGCAATTCAGTGTAAACCCTCTATATATCAATAGCTTTGGGACGGGTCAATTTTGTTACTTTATCGAGGTTAAAAAATACACTAGCACTATAATATTCGGACAGAGAAAAAGTATCAATCTACCTTGATTATTAACTTAAGGAGGTTCTAGTGTACTTTGTTATTTATAGATAAGGAACTTCAGTAACTATGTGGCAGAAACTAGATCTATGTACTCGCTAATATATATGACAGATATAAAGAAAATGCTCTGAATTCTCAATGAATTGCCATACAAACTAGCTCCTATAGTTTAAGGTACAGCAGAGCTAATCAGAGCTACAAATCAGCTAGCATATCCCTTCATATCAACCTACAATATCCCCTAACATCACTACATATCAAATATTATCAGCCACTAATAGAGCTCTTACATATCACAGGTTTGCAGCAATCAATAACAGATTTACAGCTATCACTTAAATAATATACACTAAATCTCAGTAATTATACTGACAATATAAAATGATTAATTTGCGTTGCATTACATGAAACAGCAAAATATTCACCTAGAGTTGTCATTCAACAGAAATCAGTACAACTTGCACGAAAGCCATTAAGTGTCAAATTAAAATCTTAATAATCCTACCTTTCCAAGCTTTGCAAGAGAGGATGGAAGTGAACTCCACGAAGCACTTCCATCGGTCAACTTTTTATTGCTAAAAGGAATTTTCACAAAATTTCCTGGTAATCCATGATTTGCAGTGTCACCTGGAGACTTATTCTTGGCAGATGTTTTATGCTTTACCAACTTATCAGGACTACAGAATTCTCCATTTGGCGTAACTATCTTTGTAGACTTCTGGACCTTCTCTTCCTCTTTGGATGACTTTGAAGACTTCAGTACCTTGCTCTCCTCTTTAGATGGTAACCTTTCACTTGTCGATCTTCTTGGCACCTACCAGATGAGTTACCGTTATAATGACAGGTGCATTAATAATTTGCCAGAAAAAGCAAAGGAATCACCACAATATCTTAAAAACAACCAAGTACAAATAAAAAAGGAGAGTTTGCAGTTGGGTGAATGATTACAGCTAATTAAATGATAACTATTTCCACCAATAAATTAATCTTTATAAACAAACAAAATAGTGTGCATAAAAAGAAGGCCAACGTGAAAACATAGCAGCATATCAGTTCTATATATGTTATCATTTTGATAAAAATGTGATGATAATTACATTTAGAAAACCTCTTTACTGTAAAGCCAAACATGCACAAATATATGTATAAAATGAATACTCACAGAAGGACTCCGTGTTTCTGGCTTCATGTCATGCTTACTGACCCTCAATCTAGGACTTTCTCTGCCTTTCATATCAAGATTCCCTTCCCAACTCCTTCTCAATCCTTTAGGCCCTAACTCCATTCCCTCAATAAACTTATTCATTGAGCGTCCTACCCCAGAATTCTTTGTTGTTGCCCCAGAATTCTTTGTTGTTGGACTTTCCTCGGAAACTGAACTTGCCTTTCCTCCCGATGCCAATCTACCCATTGCCCTCTCTAACCCCTTGATCTTTCCCTGCTGCTTTATCCCATTATGAAACTTCTCAAAAGAATTTGGTAACGAATAACAACTAGATGGAGACGAAGGGATCGATCGTGAATCCGATGACTTCTTAAGCCATCCATCCTTCTTCTCAACTGAACTCATGACGAGCTTTGACAATTGAGACTTAGATCTTACTAAAGACGGTTTTTCCTTAACCACTTGTTCCTCCTTAATACGAGCATTGCTATTATCCATCACACCAACATCATCAATAATCGATTCTTTACTTGGTGATTTAGCTTTATCAATACATTTCGAAACAATAACATTATTATCAAGAAACCCTAATGAATGAGTTGCAACTATTTCCTCAGGATTCCCAACACAAGGATGGCGTCCCGGGACAGGCCTAACACCACGAATAATCGGAACAGGAGAGGATGCTTCAAACTTTTCGACATGAATAAATTGACCCAATTGAATCTTGTCACTAAGAATAAGATCAAAATCCTCATGAGGTAAAGAAACATAAGTAGCATGAGAAGAGTCTGATACCTTAAGGTAAAAGCCATTGTTTTCGAAAAGCTCAGTTCCAGATAATGCAGGGACAATGCTGATTACTTGTAATAGAGATGATCTGTACTCACCACCTACTTTCAAATCTGTATTCATATGCTGAAGAAGCTTCAAAACAACTCCTCCAACCAAAGCAGCCATTTTTCAACCACTCAAAAAAATACCACTTTTCAAGAACTCAAAAAAATACCATTTTTCAAGAACTCAAAAAATACCATTTTTCAAGAAGTCAAAAAGATTCAATTTTTCAAGAACTCAAAAAAAATACCACTTTTCAAGAACTCAAAAAGATTCAATTTTTCAAGAACTCAAAAAACCCACTTTCAGAAACTCAACAAAAAACCCATTTTTCAAGAAATCAAAAAGATGCAATTTTTCAAGAACTAAAAAAAACCCACTTTCAAGAACTCAACAAGAAACCCATTTTTCAAGAAATTAAAAAGACACCATCTTTAAACAACTCAAAAAGATAGTACCCATTTAAAGAACTCAACAAAAAACCCAATTTGAAGAACTAAAAAGATGCCATTTTTAAGATTCTAGTTGTGAAAACAGAGGGGATGGATATAAAATACGAGAAGAATGAGAAGTTGCAATCAGTGAATTGATAGTGAAACCCAAAGGATATGGGGGACAAGGAAGAAGATTGAATATGTGTTGAGATGGGGACAGTGGGTGCCAGCAGCATTTATGAAGAAAGCAAGAATCCAGTGACCCTGCTAACAAAATATAAACGTACCCAACACAAACAACTGACCAGTTACATGCCCAATTCATCTGTTGTTTACTTTTTTCCTTGTCATAGTAACTTAACCTTAACCCTAAACTTTAACCAATTATTTTTTAAATAAAATTATCCGAATACTTATAACTATTTATTTACTTATAAGTAAAATTATAACTTATCACTTATAAGTATTTTTTAAGTAAAATTATAAATTATAAGTATTTATTTTTTAAGTATTTATTTATAAGTAAAATTATAACTTATAAGTATTTATAAGTATTTATTTACTTTTTTCCTTGTCATATTGACTTAACTTTAACCCTAAATTTTAAAGAATTTTTTTTTATTATTAAAAAAAACTAGAAAATACATATTAAAGAATATTAGATATTTTTTAATGATATAAATTTTATTATTATTTTAAATTATATATTGATAAAATATTGAGTCAAATTTTGATAAATTTAATTATAAAAAATTAAATAAAAAGAATAAATTTTCAGTCATATTTTTCATACTAATAAAAAATAAAAGTCTTCATTTTTTTCATAATTATATCTTTCATTAATAATTTGGATCAGAATTTAAAATTTATAATTTGGTCATCTCTTCCAATTTAAGTTAGTGCCCGTTGAATATTTTAAAAGAATTAACTGTTATAAATATTATATAATTCTATCGTATATTGATAATAAATATTATTATATTGTACTCCTTTGACATTTATTATTTCTGAAAATAAGTTATTTATTATGACCCCGTTTGTCAAAGCTCCTTTTTCCTTATAAGTTACTTATTTTTTTTCAAAATTTCATATTTTTTAAAAAAATTTAAATATAAATACTTATTAGAAGAATTGAAAATTAAATCTTATTTTCAAAATAAAAAATAAGTTATTTATTTTCAGAAAAAGTACATATACACGTATTTTTTCTGAAAATAAGTAATTTATAAGATTTGCCAAACGGAGTATATGTATGTATGTATGTATGTATGTATGTATGTATGTATGTATGTATGTATGTATGTAGGTAGGTAGGTAGGTAGGTAGGTTGAAACAGATAGATATCAGTTCAAGCACGTTTTGCTTTAAGTATTCAGTGGAACAATAACTTAAAAAAAATTCTATACCATAGCAGTAATCCGTAATTTCTATCTCATACTGGAATTTCTTTTATTTGAAAGTTTATTATCTAAATGAAAAATATGCTAGATATTTTCGAAAATTTAGATGCTTGAAAATATAAATTGGGAAAAAAAACTTCTTTTTTAAAAAAGGTAAAATTAATTTAACTTTTCAACATTAAACTTAATTAAATTTTCTTAATTAAGTTTTTTAACATTAATACTCCCTCTGTCCCTATTTACATGTCCATTTTACTTTTCGAGGAGTCAAATTGACCAATATTTGACCAAAAATTACAAATTATTTATTCATTATTTGAAAAAAAACTAAATGTTACGTATTAAACTAGACAACATGCTCTTTTTAATGATATAATTTATTCTAACTTTTAACAAAGGATTTCCTACGATTATTTCTAGTATGGAATGAGTCAATCATCCACTTTAGTATCTTATTGAACAAAAACGGTGATATTGTTCCTCTATTGATCAAGAATTTCGATTTTTGGGAAGTATCATGATCATCCAATAAGAAGGGTTTCAATTTTTTCAAATAAACGATTTGAAGACCTATTAATTCTAACAACTGATTGCAAAATTATATAATATATAAAAAATTTAGTCAAAGTAAAATCATTTTGACTACTCAAAAGTCAAAATAACATGTATTTAGGGACGGAGAGAGTATAAATTTTCCGACAGTGACATTAGTAATACCGGCAATAATGAAATTCGAAAGAAAGGGACAGACAATTTGAAATAATACTAGTAGAATCTTTACAGAGCAATTTATTAAGTTAATGGTGGATTTTAGTGCGTGTTTTATGCACCAAATGGGTGCATGTGCTATGTTTATACAGCCAGGTTGTCAGCTTGCACATTACATTACACAATGTATATTACTATGTGTCAGTCTCCTTTACACTTTTTTTAACACTAATGTATAGATTATTTTACACTTCTATTTTCTTCATTATTTTCCACATTTAGATAATCTTTTTTCTGTATCTTCCATTTAGTCTTATATATAAATTGGGAAACGACAACTTAACAGGGATAACATGTCTGGGAGTAGGGATGTCAAAAAAATTCGAAAAATCTAATATTCGTCCGAAAAATCCGCATACGTATTCGAGAAAAAGCGGATATTATCCGTATCCGGAAAAAAAGCGGATATTATCCGTATCCGAATCCGGAATATTCGAATCCGAAATTAATTATAAATATATAGTGATTTTAAAAAAAAAATTATATATATATATAGTGATTTAAAATTTATTCAATTAGCTTATAATGTGTGTATGTGCATTAAGTAATACATTTATACAAATTTTATATAATTGTACAAATATTTTATACATATATTAAAATATCATTTGAGTTGAATGGTAAAAAATTGTTCANNNGAAATCATCTTCAATACGGCAGGGTTATCAAAAAATCCGATATCCGTCCGAAATATCCGCATTCGTATCCGAGAAAAAGCGGATATTATCTGTATCCGACACAAACCGGATATTATCCATATCTGAATCCGACAATTGCGGATACGGATACGGATATAGGCAGATCCGTATCCGAATTATCTGTTTGACAGCCCTAGTCTGGAGGTAACCAGTCTGGTTTACTAATAAATAGCATAATAACCCGTGCGAGGCACGGGTCATTCTCTAGCGCTCATGAATATTTTTTTTATTTTGGATGTAAATGTCAAACCGAAATTTTTTTTGTTTTGTAATTAAATTTTATATTTTTAATCATGTAAGTCATGTAACTTGAATGCGGAACTCAGGTAGAAAAAACTGAAAGCTTATAATTGCAATTATTTTAAACATATAATTACATCTATAGATCTTTTAATGAAAAGGGAAACAAATTGTAAAATGCAAAGTTCTAAACTATGGATGTAGAATAAATAAT
>PHNY01251334.1:756-13477 GCA_003724115.2 Anethum foeniculum
ATCATTATGGCTAAGAATTAGGGTTACGTTTTTATTAAAACATAAACCCTAGCAGTCACAATAGAGAGAGAGAGGAGGCAGATCTGGTTCGAGTGCTAGTACACATCCTCTGTCGATCAAGCGTTCGTGTGGATACCTCTAAGGCGTAGATCGCACACTGCGGGATACGTGGTGATTGATAAAGTTAGGACCTCCACTGCTGATTTAAGGAAATCTTTTAAGATAAACGCATCTGATCCACAAACTAATTATCTATTTTTCGCATGGATCCTGAGATTGAGTTTCGTTTTTTTTTATTTTTATTACTGTTTTCGCTGCGTTTATGTGCACGAAACCCTTCAGTAATTATGGGGGATGAAATTTGGTGAAAATGCACGTAATACGGGAGAATTTATGGAGGAATCATGCATGCAGAAAATTGAGAGAATAATATCGGGTTAAAATATTCTAATGGGACTGAGGGTGAGGAGCTAGATGGACTGGAGCTAGAGGAAAGGAAACGAAAGAGAAATGGCCTGTGGTGATATTAAGTTATGCAGAAAACAACAAGGTCACACAAAATGAGTCCGGGCTTTCAAAGATAGAATGAATGGATTCTTCAAACACTTTATTGACTATGCTTGCTAGCCAGAGACCATGATTTGCCTGAGTTGGAACTTTAAGGGGTTCCGGAACCTCCGTACTGTTCGTGCTCTTATCAATCTTGTAAAAGATCGTAAACCTGATTTACTTTTTATTATGTAGACTATTTCAGTAGCTAGTATAATAGAAGAATTGCGAGTTAAAATGGGTTATGCAAGTTGTTTCTCAGTTGATCAAGTCGGGAGATATGAGGGGTTGGCAGTGTTTTTGAAGCAGAATATGGATCATAGCATTACAGGGTATTCACAAAACCATATCGATCTATTCTTTAATGAGAACCAAGAAAATAGATTGAGATTGTCATGTTTGTATAGGTACCCAGAACATGGAAGGAGAAAGAATTCATGGGATCTTATTCGATGGTTGGCTAGTGTATCAAATCTTCTGTGATACATCTTGGGTGATTTTAATGACTTATTGTATAAATCTGACAAAGAAAAAAAATCATCCTCATCCTCAATCTCTCATTGATGGTTTCCGAGATGCAGCGGTTAATAGTCATTTAACAGAATTGGAGCTTCATGGTGGCCGTTTCACATGGGAGTGGCATAGAGCTACTAGTGATTGGGTGAACAAGAAGCTAGACAGAGCATTTGCAACTTTGTAATGGTGGACGGTATTTCCTTTATGTAATTTAATGGTTCACGCTGCACCTGTATCTAGTCATAGTCCAATAATTTTGGATTTGCTCAATGTGAAATTCTTTAAAAGAGCTTTTCGTTTTAAGTTCGAAAACACGTGGCTAAAGGAAATGGCCTTTGTAAAAGATGTTACAGAGCATTGAGAGAATATTCCACCTGCTCATTTAATTCCTAAGTTGTGGTCTGTGTCGAGATATATGGCCAAATGGGGTCAAGGCTTTTTCAACAAATTCAAGGAGAAGTTAAGAAAACAAAAGCTGCTACTGGATGAACTACAGGAGAAAAATGATGATGTGAGTGTACAACAGTATGTGGTAGAAAAAGAATATTTGGACAAGTTGTTATAACACATAGAGCTGTACTGGAAGCAACAAGCAAAACTTTTTTGGTTGAAGGAGGGTGACGAAAACATGAAATTCTTTCACGCTTCTGCAACAGAAAGGAAAAAAGCAAACAAAATCAGTTATTTGGAGAAAGAGTCAGGAGAACTTGTGGAGAACCAAGAGGAGATGTGTCAACTGGTTAAAGACTATTTTGTGAAAGCATTTGCAGAATTAGATGGGGATATTCAATACAACACTACTGAAAGTCCACAACGAGTAACTCAAGAACAAAATGCTAAACTTACAGAAGAGGTATCTTTCGAGGAATTTACGCTTGCCATCAAACAGATGGACCTTGACAAGGCATCTGGTCCAAATGGACTAAATCATGCTTTTTATTAGAGTTTTTGAAAAATTATGGGATGAGATGTTTTTGAAAATTTGTCAAAGGTGGTTACTAGAGAACTCTTTTCCTGCAGACCTTAATAATATTAATGTGGTGTTAATGCCAAAAAAGCCAAATGCATGTCTAATGAAGGATCTAGCACTTTGCAATGTGCTATATAAGATCATGGCTAAAGTCTTAGCAAACCGATTAAAGGAGATTCTACAAGGTCTTATATCAAAGAACTAATCAGCTTCCGTGCCGGGAAGAAGTATTACTCACAATGTAATTGTTACTTTTAAAACTGTTCATCACATAATGAAGAAGCAAATAGGTCGTGATGGAGAGGTTGCTTTAAAGTTAGACATTAGTAAGGCCTATGATAGAGTTAACTGCCATTTTTTGAAGAAAGGTATGCAAAGTATGGGCTTTTGGCATGAATAGATAAGTTGGGTTATGACTTGTGTAACAACAATGTCATATGAGGTCTGTTTAAATGGTTTGAGTGTTGGCTCAAATAATCCGAAAAGTGGACTCCGCCAAGGAGACCCGTTATCTCCATATCTGTTGTTTTTATGCGTGGAAGGGTCTTCGAACTCACTGGACGATGCAACAAACAATAATCTTATTCATGGGAGTTGCATCTGCCTGGGTGCTCCAAGTGTTACACACCTCTTATTTGCTGATGATAGTTTCCTTTTTCCAAAGCTACAAGATTAAGCTCTTACTGAAAAATATGAAGATGTTTCAGGGCCATCCGTGAATATCAAAAGTCTGCAGTTTTATATAGTGCAAAAATTCGTAGAGAGAAGCAAGAAGAAATCTCAGGTATCCTTGAAGTGTTTAACGATATCTCTCATAGCAACTATTTAGGGCTTCCTTCTTTAGTAGGTCGATCGCCAAAGAGAGTGTTTGGGTTTATAAAAGATAGAGTCATAAACGAGTGCAGTCTTGGAGAGCTAAATCGATCTTGAAAGCAGCGAAAGTAGTCTTGTTAAAGAATGTGACATAATCCATACCTACTTACTGCATGTCATGTTTTTTATTACCCAAGACGTTGTGTCAGGAAGCTGAAAGACAATTCAATAATTATTGGTGGGGCTCAAATTCAAATCAGGAGAGAGGGATGAATTGGCTGTCATGGGACGCGATGAGTATGGAGAAACAGAAAGGAGGACTGAGATTTAAAAGCTTGTATGGTTTCAATATTGCGTTACTGAGAAAACACATATGGAAGTGTAGTAGAAATCCAGATTTGTTAGTTTCGAGAATTTTGAAAGCTAAGTAATTTTCAGATACTCACATCTTAAAGGAAAAAAAAGGACATGAAGTTAGCTTTATCTGGACAGGATTTGGACTGCAAAAGAAACTCTTAAAATGAGTTTTATATGGATTGTTGGAGATGGTAATGACATAGTAGCGATAAAAGACCCATGGCTGCAGAAAAAACATGACTTCTGTGTTCAGAATCTTCATACTTAGGGCTGATCAAAAAATCGAATTAAAACCGAAACCGGAGAAAATCGAGCTGTAACTTAAACCGAAAATAAAAAACCGAACCGATTTAAATGGTCCGGTTCCGGTTATACGTTCCAACCGAACCGAACCAGTTACTAATATTAATAAATAAATATTTATTTTGCATATATAAATTATATATAATGTATATATTTTTTAAAAATTTATAACCTAGTATATTGCAAAATCAGTCTGTAATTCGTAAAGATAGATCTTGCCCCTTGCTATGCGAATTACTGGGCCTGAGCCCAGACTGTCAGGTCTGTCTATGCAAATTAGTGTCTCCAAGATATTGTTAAAATATACGAACTCTGAAGACGTGTTACTTCATTCGACTAAGTTTACATCTGGTATTGTAAACAAAAGAACAACACAATACATTTGCAAATTAGAAGTACGAGTTTGGTTCATTTTAGAATCTTATGTGTCAGTTACTACACTTTTATAATATTTTAGCCTCTTTAATTTATTAATAATTCAATTTTTCTGGACTGCGCGCATCAATTTCTCTCGTTTTTATATTACTTTTCATTTTTATGTTTGTGGTTTGTAACCGAAACCGAGCCGATTAAAACCGAATCAGAATTTTTAAAACCAAAAAATCAAATTTGAACCGGCGGTTGCGGTTTTCGGTTTTAAAAATCAATATACGGTTATCCGGAAACCGAGCCCAACCAGCCCATTATCTCCTATATTCATACCTATGAAGGCCGTGATGAATGTGTCTCTGATCTGTTTTACCCAGGTACCAAAACGTGGGATGAAAGCAAAGTTAGAGAAATGTTTAGTGTGGTAGATGCTGAAGCTACTCTGGCCATACCAGTTCCCCAACCTGGTGTTGGTGATAGAGTAGCTTGGACCTTGTCAACAAATGGTGCATATGATGTTAAGACAGGTTACAGTTTCTGGCATGATCAACATATGGGAGCTGCACATGTGACGCAGTCAGGAGGGTGGAAGCGAATCTGGAATTGCACGTACCTCACATGTGACGCAGTCAGGAGGGTGGAAGCGAATCTGGAATTGCACGTACCTCATAAAGTGAAAATTTTGGAGATTTTGTAGAAATAACATTCCTGTCAGAAACAAACTGAGAAGTAAGGGTGTCCAGATACCTATTACTTGTCCAATGCGTAACTCGGACATTAAACACCTTCTCGACGTATTTTTTTTACTGCAAGTTTGCTGTAGACTGTTGGAAAAGTGTGCATTCAGTCTATGACATGAGTGAAGTGACCTCTGCTCCGCATTGGCTTCTACATAAGTTGGAGGTAGCTTTGGTTGCAGAGATTAATATTGTTTGCGGAGTTCTGTGGGGCATTTGATTTTGGAGGAACAAAAGAGTGTGGGAGTCGAGAGAGATTAATCCGGCTAGCCACTGCTATTCAGGGGAGTTTTCACATGATTGAAGAATGAAGGAAAGCAAGGCAGACAAGTGGCAACGTCCAGCTGAAAATGTGTTAAAATTAAATGTTGATGCTTCTTACTTTCCCGAGGCTGAAACTTTTACTATAGGGATGATTATACGCGATCATACAGGAACTTTCATCAAAGGCAAAACTATGGCTTTGCATTCTTCAGACAACGTGGTGGAAGCTGAGAGCATGGGGGTGACGGAAGCACTTTCTTGGGTCAAAACCAGAGGTTATGCAAGGGTGGTGATTGAGACGGACTCGCTGCTCACAGTACATGTTTATGTGGTAGGACTGAAAATCTATTAGAACTGGGGCATGTTATTCAGCATTGCAGGAGTGTGTTGAAGGATCTACCAGGTGTCTGTGTTAATCATATTCGAAATCAAGCGAATGAGGTGGCTCATGGCCTAGCTAGGATACCTTTTTGTTAAATTGCTTTGTTATATTAACGTCTCCTCCTACTCATTTGTTGGAGACTAGTTTATTTGACATTGCGAATTAATGAAAGCAGAGTTTGATTTCAAAAAAGAAAAAGCTTTAAAAACCTCAGTCCGTGGTTACAATTTGAAGCTTCTTATTACAGAAAATGAGAATTAGATGTTTTTGTTACAGAAAGTAGACAAACATAAAGAAGCTAACTTACAGAGCCTTGATAAAAACATGTATTACACAATTGTGGTGCAATATTTAGCTAACAAATGGGAAGAGGCGTTCCATCCCAATCCTCGAGACACTCAAGTAATGGATTAATAATCTTTCCCTCACAAATTGCTGTAAAAACTTTATCAAATTCCTCTCCTGGTGATCCAATTTTCTCTCCTGTCAAATACTCCCCTCCTAAATCATCCCTCACAAATTTGTATAAAGGGTAAGATCTGCACTCCTTGATCCTATTGGGGATTGCCATCTTTCCGCTCTCGAATGCACTTCTTGCACTCTCCACTTCTTTGGGCAAGACATTCTTTAGTTCTTCCTCAAATGATTCAATCTTCAGGAAAATTGAAGTGCCGGATTTGTTTGAACCTTGAGTATTGATCAATGCATGATCAACTAGGACCTGTCTTAGCTTCTGCATCAACGGGTATGCAGCACTGCATGGATCATCAATATAGGCAAAAACGTATTCGTGATCAACCACTCTTAGAAAATCCTTTTCACAGAATCTTGAAGGATGGAGTTCCCCATTTAGACCTAGAATGAGCATTTTCTTAGCTACTTGACTCACTGTGTTCTTTACAGTGTTTTTCAAATTCTCCTCTAGGTGCCTCAAATCGATAGCTTGACAAAGCGCAATTAAGTAAGTAGCTGACATGAGCTTTAATATATCAACTGCCTCGGCTGTTTTACGTGAAGATATCAATCCTAAAGAGTTCACGTCTTGGTTGTGTTGTTCAGCACTTTGAACATGGGTTGTCACTGGATTGGCAAGAAACTGGAGCTCAGAACAGTATGATGCCATTGCAATTTCTGCACCCTTAAAGCCATAATCCAAACTTGGATTTCGTCCCCCAGATAGATTTGAAGGCAACCCGTTATTGTAGAAATCATTGACAAGCTCTGAGAACTGAGCAAACATGAGTTTTCCGATGGAAGCTATAGCTAATCTAGTGTTGTCCATTGACACACCAATTGGGGTGCCTTGAAAATTTCCTCCATGCAATGCCTTGTTCCTTGAAACATCAATCAACGGATTATCATTTACTGAATTGATCTCACGCTCAATGGACTTTGTTGATGCTCGAATGACTTCAATCTGTGGACCGAGCCATTGTGGCGAAGTCCGAAGGGCATACCTGTCTTGTTTAGGCTTCAGAAGAGGGTCCATTTCATGCAACTTTTTCGCTGCTTTGACATAAGAACTTCCATCTAATATGTGTTCCATAATCGCTGCAGCTTCGATCTGACCAGGATGGTGCTTCAACTTATGCGTCAAGTGATCCGTAAACTCTGGTTTTCCTTGCATAACTTCACAAAAGATTGCTGATAGAACTTCTGATAGAAGGGCCAACACATTAGTCTCAAAAAGGACCATAGAAGCGAGCCCTGAACCTACTGCAGTTCCATTGACTAATGCTAGTCCCTCCTTAGGCTGCAACTCAAAAAAACCCCCATCAATACCAGCCACGCGAAAGGCCTTAGCAGGGTCGAGGAATTCCCCTGTTGGACCCACACACTTGGAGTTGGGGCGACCTGTGAGAAGGCCTGCAATGTAAGATAAAGGGACTAGATCACCTGAGGCCGTGATGGTTCCACGAAGAGGCAAGCAGGGAGTAATGTTTTTATTAAGAAGCTTAGTAATGGCTTCTAATATCTCAAATCGAATTCCAGAATATCCCTGCAGTAGAGTGTTGATCCTCACAAGCATCGCAGCTCTTGTTGCTGAATAAGGCAATGTGTGACTTGTCTCTGTTCCATTCCCAAATACTCCAGCATTCAAGAACCTAATCAGAATTATGCGACGAATAATTAAATTTTTACAGCTTAAAATTGGTTCAATAAAAGGTGAATTAATCTGTCATTACTAGGGACACGCTCATTCCCATGAAAACATAGAGCACGGAATTTAATACATCTACAAATCAGCAGAAGATAGGCTCTTAATTTCTTGCAAGTGCATAGCAGACAATGCACCAATGGGGGTGGGGGACTGACACATTTCATCAGAAGATAAAAACACCGGACCAAATTTGTCATATTCCAAATCAATACTCCTATTCAACATTAAATATAATTTCTAGAATGTGAACCAATTATTTCAGATTACAGATGTTTCTAATTTTTTTAATTTTTTTTTTTTAATATTGATATAATGAGAGCTCCATGCAATATATATGAAGATCATCACGCATAAACAATGATATGTAATACTTTAGTCCTTTGTCCTTAATATAAGTTAGATGTTTGGGATGATATGGAAAGAAAATGATTAATATATTTTTTTATAAATAAGCGTAAATTTAGATTTCGGAGTTGTAAACTGATGTAGGTTTAGTTTTATATTGATTATAATAAACAGGATCCCTGCTACAATTTTCTAGGCAAGTGATATATTGGACATTGTTGCGGTATGTAAGCAACAGCAGCCACATCCACATGCCTAATTGTTGCCACGAAACCAGAATCCTCTTTCATATTAATAAAATTTATTTATATCTTTTTTTTAAGACAGAAGTATCCTCCTGTAATATTATCATTACTTCGTGTAAATACAGTTGCAGTTGTTTTTTTTTAAGTGTTAAAGCTATCTGGGCTAAAATAATATAAAATACTATTATCTAAAATTTGCTTTCAATAATTTGTTTATAATAATCAAATATATTTTAAAAGTAATAAGTTATTATTATTTTAAGTTATTATAATGAGATATATTATTTAGTATATTTTAAAAATAATATATTATTATTATTTTAAATTATTATAAATAAAATATATTACTTTAACATGATAATAGACCAGGAAGGTAGCAATAGCGAGTAGAGATTTAGCAGAGATTAAACAAATATAAGCCACGTCCTTGGGTCTACTAAAATTTTTGCTTAGGGTTAAGACAAGTTAGGTGTGTGGAAATTTTTACAAAAATTCTATATCTTTTATATAAGGTATGTCGGATATATCATAATCAATATCATAATATCGGCTGCATAATATATTTAGTTAGTACAAGATAGAAAAAACATAATTAATAAATTAATTATTTAACATTTTAAAAGAAATTAACACTTAGAATAGAAGTATAAAAAGACGTTGAGCACACTAATCTCATGCAAAATTCCATGTCGTAGGATAAATGAATGAACTAAGCAGAGACGAAAGTGATTTAAAAATTCCAAATGTAATTATTTGTTTGTTTGTCGCTTATTGCCGTAGACCTAATCGTAGTTGTCCTCATTTCCAACCTAGATATGTAATTCGAGTATATACCAACTGTGTGGGGATTTTTAGCCTTTACTGTACGTGGATTATAACCACGCACAACACAATGTATGATTTACTACTAATCTTGTCAAGAGGTTGATAAAATCGATGCACTTATTTAATATTTATAAGATTCGTCTTGTTTAGTACTCGTATCCTGTTAAAAATTTATTAGTCGGCCATGGTTTAGTAGAGTATAATTTAGTGAAAGTAAAATAAGTGAGAAATAAATAAAAATACCTAATAAGTTCCTTTTGGAGAGCAGCACCTTGTTTAGTCCTCCTATGAGAAGTTGCACCAAAACCAGTAGTAACTCCATAACTATCAGTTCCTTTTCTCATGCTTTCCATCACCCACTCACTACTTTGTTTCACCCCACTTGTTGTACTCTCACATAACACCACTTCCACTCCACGCGCCCCCACTCCCACCGCTGCTACCTGCCCTACTGTCAAGTCCTCTCCCCCCAGACGGATTATAGGTTTCCTGTATGCACTCACCATCCTCTTCACCTCATCCAAATGGCTTCCTTTCAATGACTCCGCAGCCAGTCCCCAGTTCAAGGGATCCTCTTTTTTTGCACTTAACCCCTCCATTAACACTACTACATGATGCCCATTTCCGTTTTCACATATATAGTGATCATCCCCCATTTTAAATATATGTATATTTGTTGGAACAACAAGAAGGTTGATTTTGATTATATATAGAAAGGGGTGTTTGTTTTATGTCAGAGAGAGAGAGAGAGAGAATTGAAATAAGGGCGGTGGTTCAACAAAGCATAAAATGTATGAGGGGGTGATAAAGATGGTTAGTTTAAATAGGAGGAGAGAGGTGAGACAAGGAGAAAGAGAGGGTTTTAATCTTGTTAGTAGGCATTGGTAAGATAGATAGATAGATAGATAGGGATAATATTGCAACATTTGGGTTGTGTTGTGTGTGTCTCTTTGTTAAAGTTACGTAGGGGGAGAGTAGCAAAGAGTGTTGGGTGGGAAGCTGGGGGTGTTAGTTGGAGAGTTTTAGTGGCCGTTTGATCTTTTGTACCCATATCAACACTCAGGATTCTGCCACGTACGGATCCCTCTTTGGACATTTAACCCAACATGCATGACAGATACGCAACGCATGCATAAAATTAACACAACCATATGTGGTAATACAAACCAACCTCAAATTTAAACCAACGTAAAAAACCCAGTAATCCATTCGGTCAGAAGAAACTGATCAATAAAAATCTTAAAAAATTTAAAATAAATATATGAGTTAAAGTCAAACAGTACAATAGTCTATGATAGGTGATGAATTGACGACCTATACCTTTCATTTATTTATCTGAATTTCTTGTGTTCGAAAGACAATATCCGGATTCTTAATATGTTGATTTTCTTTTCTTGTTTACACGGCGTTTGTCACTATTTTTGTGGGATAATTTTTATATTATTGTCTTGTGGATAATGATCTAAGATAAAATCCAACTACTACTTCGGCGTTCCTGTAAAATAAGAGTGATAATTAAAATAATGTGGAAAAAGCAAGTTTTTAACTTGATTTTAAAAGATTGAACATTTATTTATTAATATACCTTTATTATTTGAATGCACTTTAGCAATTTTTGATGATATTGACACACTTTCTTGGTGAAACGAAGAGTTGCGTTTAGCTGGATTAAAACAAATTTAGTAACAGATCGAGCGAGTGAGTTGCTGTGCGATCTCAATTAAATATTATTACCTTAAGAATAATATTTTGCATAATTTAAATTTTGATATTAGCATAAAAGTTTGACATTTCGTTCATTTATTGACAAATCACGGTTATAATAAAATCAATCATTGCGATAAATTAATAAAATTTTCAAACTCCCATTATTTTTATTTGTAGAGTTATGCCTTTCTCTGTTTTGCTTAGCAAAATGACGAGAACCATAACTTGGAAAGAGATCAAGGAAATTAGGAAAACCTTGAGTCAGTTCACCTTTCTTCATCTTGACACGTTTGTTCAAGTCTAGAAGATGACAATACCTAAGCTTTTTGTTGCTCTAACTTGGGTGATGCTGAGATAGGTACGACAAGATGAAAATTAAAAGTTTCTTTCTTGTATTTTTACACATGAAATTTTCGACAATACCAACACCCTTAATAGTGTGTTTTATTTTCTAAATTCTGCTTATTACAGTATATACCTCTGTATCTCCATCCAGATTAAAGTATACATGGGTTCTTAAATTCGATTCCCTTTTTTTTTTATATAAAGATTATTGTTTACTATTTAAAATTATTCTATAAATGATTAATAATTTTTCACTGATTTAGAATTTTACATTGCATTCTATTTATAAGTAGTTTAAACTTTAAGGTGCATGGTATAATCAGTCTGTGAGACATGCACAAAAATCTTGAGCGCTTTCTGTTTCAAAACAAAATCAAGCATCAAGTAAAAAATGAATCTAGATAGTTTATTGAAATACATATGAGAGCTGCAATGTGGAACGACTTGATACACCTAACATTTCACAATTTACATGTTGTACAAAAGAATTTACACTTACGGAAGATACCCCTGAATTCCAGCAACTTACATATTCCGGTATCTACATGCAATTAGTATTGAGAGACCCAATCAAACCTGGCCTGCAGATGAAGAAAATAAACATACTATCTAAAAATGAGTAGGGTTGAGAGGTGGCTGGTTTGTCAAGTCCATAGTGTATTTGAATATTATTCAGTTTTTCTCTCTACAATAGACAATCAATCGGAGACTATTTCCTCACTCAGAATCTAAGTCAATGGATAGACAGAGTATAGGTCTTACAGAGCGACCTTTAGAGATGCACTAATACTACGGTTGCCTTTGCAACAATTCTCATAGCTGAACCTCGCTTTCCATTCCATACAATGTCATTCCTAGCCCTCCAAATAGACCAACATAAGGTGATGAGCTTCGCTTTATTCTTTATCGATTGTCCCTGCAAGTTTAGCTCTAACCAGTTAGGAAATTCCATAGTCACCTCTGTGTTAATTCCATTTCTATCTCGTGTACTTGGGACCAAAAGGATCAGCTTACGTGATTTGAGTCCAATGATTACATATAGCAAGTTAGAGGCATCCAGGGATAGGCTATTTACACCATTCAATCCGTTGGGAGACTAGTCTAATACTTGAGCAATCAGACTGTCTTCTCCAAGTTAACACCATTCCCTGTTTGGCGCCACTCGTAGTAGACCCGACAAAGAGTATTTAGATTGGAATTACAAATAGCTGCCACATAGATTGCAATTTATTTTTTCAAGTGTGCATACCAGTGTCAGTCAATGAATCAAAAGCACTTTCTTCAAAGGGTGACTGCTGTCTTGGATTTAATTCATTTACACCTCCAGGCTCTTCACGGGCCCTACAGCCACAACCCCCAAGGCTGAGAGAAGTCCAATCTTCAAGACAGATATTGTTTGACACATCTGATTGATCTCTCATATTAGCCAGAATTGTTGCATCAGAAGGCCTGGTAGGAAGAAATAGCTCAAGTGGCAGATAATCTCCATCAAATACAATGGGATGATCTGCCAATCTATATTTTATATCGTTTGTAGAGCGGTAACCTAAATAATTGGGAACAAGAATGGCAGAACTTACAGCAGTCGCTCCTGCTAAGAAGCACGGACACTTGGATCATAGAGTTGGCCCAAACTCTTCTGGGATCTGTATCAGAACCAAAAAATGTAATCCAGGGCCTCCGGCTGCTAGAAGCTAAAGATCATAGAGTTGGCCCAAACTCTTCTGTATTTAGTACCAAACAAGCGCAGGCATGAACTCCTACCACTATAAGGGAAAGATCTTCAGGATAAGTAGAAGAAATTTCTGGTAGAGGAACCTCATATGAACTCTG
>PHNY01251477.1:1600-14501 GCA_003724115.2 Anethum foeniculum
TTAAACACTGATCATCAAATTATCTAACAGTTTCTCATACCTCATTCATTCTATTATGGATATATTATATGTTCTCTGTTGGAATGTGTGAGGTTTAGCTTCAGCGGTTAATAGAAATAACATTAAATGATTTGTGTATATTCATAGGCCTAGCATAGTGTGTTTGCAAGAGCCCATATTTTCAGCTCTCAATGATTCGTTCAAACTCTTATTTGGAACTTATGATCTGTCATGCATGGCGGAAGTACCAGCTAGTGGTATGTCTGGAGGTCTGTTCTCTTTTTGGGACCTGTTAGTTTTTAAGATGGAAAGTGTTGACAGTAGTAGGTATTGGTTGTGTATTTCGGGAAAACTCACTGTCTTTGACTTGAAGTTAACACTGATTAACATTTATGTTCCTCATCAACCTTCTGCGAAACTTGATCTTTGGAGAATATTGTCAGAGTTGATATCTTTACATCAAGATAGTTATGTTTGCGTCATTGGAAATTTTAACTGTGCTAGAAATAAAGAAGATAGAAGAAATTTTCTCTATAGGGCTGCAGATTCTCAGGCCTTCAATGAGTTCATTTTGGTGAATGATCTGATTGATGTTAAGGTTTGTAATTCTCACTTTACTTGGTGTGGTAGAAATAATAAACTCAGTGATTTGGATCGAGCATTGGTTAATTGGCATTTCGCTTCACAAGGAAATTGGGAGATTAATACTCTTGATAGGAAAAATTCTGATCATAGAGCAATTCTCTTAAAAAGTTG
The DNA here is from genome assembly GCA_003724115.2 of Anethum foeniculum. Taxonomy (NCBI): domain Eukaryota; kingdom Viridiplantae; phylum Streptophyta; class Magnoliopsida; order Apiales; family Apiaceae; genus Anethum; species Anethum foeniculum. The sequence goes on from PHNY01251477.1 coordinate 2,357, forward strand.
TCCTAGGAACTGGGGACCTAAGCCATTTAAGTTTTTTGATTGCTGGCTAGAGGATGCAAGTTTGATCAATTCTATTTCTAAGGATTGGGGGGAGAGAGATAAACTTGATTTCATGGGTAAATTAAGAAGGGTGAAACGACATGTCAAAGATTGGAACAAAAATGTGAATGGGGACATCAATGAAAAAATTGCTTTGTTATAAAAACAGCAATTTCAAGCTGATGAAGAGGCAGTCTCAGATGGGGATAGATTTTTAATTAGTCATGAATTGGATACTTTATACAGTACCAGGGCCAAGATGCTTTGCCGAAAAGCGAGAACAAGATGGCAAATTGAACATGAATGTATGGTTCAACCTGATTTGATTAGCTCTGCTTTCTTTGATCACTTTAAGCTATTTTATCAAAGGCAATTTGATTCTCCAGTATTTATGTTGGGAGAGCATCAACTACAAAAATTGAGTGATGCTGATTCTCAGTTGTTAGTAAGAGAAGTTTCTCTTTTAAAAATTGAGGAGGCATTGAGGCTAAGCCCTTCTAACAAAGCACCTGGACTAGATGGTTTTAGCCTGGGTTATTACAAAATATTGTGGGAGGTGATCAAATTGGATATCTTGAAGACAATTCAAAATTTCTCCGGCAACTGCTCTGTATCTCCTGGGTTGAATTCGTCGTTCATAGCCCTTGTTCCTAAGGGAGATACTCCTGTTGAGGTGACATACTATCGTCCTATAAGTCTTATTAACTCTTGCATGAAGTTAATAACTAAGATTATGGCGTTATGTCTCAGCAAAATTCTGGATAAGTTGATTTCCTGTTCCCAATCTATCTTTATGAAGGGATGTCAATCTGCTGACAGCATTTTAGTTGCTAGTGAGGTGGTACATGGTCTAAAAGTTGGGCACTGTAAAGGTTTGATCTTCAAAGTTGATTTTGAAAAAACATTCGACAATATTGACTGGGATTTCTTGCTACATATATTAGGTAAATTGAATTTTGATACCAAGTGGATAGAGTGGGTGGCTATCATATTAAAATCTGCCAGGATTTCAGCTTTGGTTAATGGTGTACCAATGAAGGAATTCTCTCCAACTAGGGGTCTTCGTCAGGGTGATCCACTTTCACCTTTATTATTTAATCTAGTTGCATAAGTGTTGCATGCCTTTCTTTTAAAAGGCGAGCAACTTGGATGCTTCAAGGCCTTGAGTATCAATCATACTAGTTTCACCATATCCCATTTACAATATGCAGATGACATCATTAGTTTCTTAAATAATGATGTCAACTCGATTAGAGGTTTAAAGAGTATTATGCAAAATTTTCAGATTCTTACTCGGCTCAAGGTAAACTTTAATAAGAGCATGCTGTATGGATACCATGAACAGAGTGAGACATTGCAGAACTGGGCAAACATTTTATATTGTCAATTTGGCAGTAATGATATTATCTACTTGGGTGCTAATATCAGTTATTCTCCTAAACGTGTTAAGTTATGGGATCCCTTGGTTTTAAAGTTTCAGAAAAAGTTGGCAAATTGGCATAACAGCTCAATCTCGCAAGATGGAAGACTAGTACTATTGAAGGCTACGCTAGACAGTCTCCCTATTTACTGGCTAAGTTTGTATAGATTGCCAAAAACTGTAGAATTGAAGTTAGATGCCTTTAGGAGACGATTTCTTTGGGGTTACACTACTGTGCAAGGGGCCACTAGGAAAAAAATTCATTTAATAAAGTGGTCGGAGTTGTGTAAATCCAAAAAGCATAGAGTTGCTTGGTGTTTCTACACTCTCGACTAGGAACTCAGTTTTCTTATTTAAATGGTGGTGGAGGGGTCTTGAGGAAAGGAATAGCTATTGGCATACCTTCTTTTATGCTAAATATGGTAACATACAAGCATTGAATTTTGGCACTTTGTCTTGTTCTAATGCTTCTTCTTCTACTGTTAAAGACATTCAGTAGACAGGTAGTCTCACTAGGATCTCAGAATTTTGGTCAAAGGCATATTGGAAAGTAAATAGTGGTGGTAGAACACTTTTTTGGGAGGATTTGTGGCATGGTGATTACCCTCTTTCTGCTATATTTCCAAGATTATATCATTTTACTTTATTCAAATTTTCAAGTATTAGGCAGTTCATTAGTTGGTGGCATCCAGTTTCAGACCATATTTCTCAAGGTTGGTGCAAGATTCTTAGAGCTTGGGAAGAGGACACTGTGTATTAATTGGAAAACAGAATAGATTCTATTATCTTGAAGTAAGGTCATGATAAGTTATTATGGCGCTCCACTGGGAAATAATTTTTGTTAAGGACTGTTACAAATATTTAACCGAAGCTGATGAGATGATACAAGAAGGTTGGTTTGAGATTTGGAATACACCAGTGCCTCCCAAAATTCAGTTATTTCTATGGAAAATTCATCATGGTATTTTAGAATGCTTTGCTTTTTCATAAGCTCAATCTAAATTTTAATTTAGAAATTTGCAATTGGTGTAATATGAGAGTGGAAACCATAACTTATTTGTTCTTGGAATTTGAGTTAGCATCATGGTGTTGGGACTTAGTTAAGCAGTGGTGGGAGATTGATGTGTTGCATATGCTAGAGGGAAATTTCTCTCTTTTTTCTTTATTTAGTATAATTAGGAAGGGGGACTTGACAACAGCTTGGAAGGTAACAATAGTCATAATTTTGTGGACTATTTGGCTCTCGAGGAATGATAGAGTGTTTTTTGGTAAATCAATAAGTAAAACATCTTTGATTTTACTTGTTAAAACCCGGTCATTTAAGTGGCTTTCATCTTTAAAACTAGTCTGTCAAGATTATGAAAATGTGTGGTCAATTGCTCATAAGGAATGCATTGTGGAGAGTTCTTTTTATTTCAAACAGTCTTATTGGACGAATCAACTACAAAATTTTGAGATAGCATGTATTGTAGATGGCTCGTTCAAAAAGATTAACCACTTGAGGAAATAATTGTGTTCAGGTCCGGTTAGTGCTATTGATGTTTTGGATGCGGAAATTTCAGCAATAGAACATATTTTGGAAAAGCTGTCCTCATCAAATTACCAGAATCATTCTATAGGCATTGGTCGGACTCAATGCATGCTATATCTACTGTAAAGCAAAAAATATTATTGGGATTTTGGATAAATATGAAGATTAGCTTCATACAAGCTCCTAGGAAATATATTGTAGATGCAGACAAGTTAGCAAGAGATGGTGCGAAGAGACTGTCTTTCATTGGTGGCTGGGTTTAGATGCTACTTTTGAGGAGACAAGCTAAATTTTCCCATTGGGTAATTATATTCAGTTGTGACAAAGATTCTTGGGAAATTCTTTTCACAGTGCAAAGGGCTACAACTTTAGGATGCTTTTTATTTATCCCATAAGCATGCCTTCTACAGGGCGGCTGGTAATCATGAGCTTCTTAGGAACGAGCAATTCACTCTTTAATATACATATGGGCGATGTTTTATAAAAGACTTCCTCAGTTCTTTTTTGTCATCTCATTCTTATTCCCCCCTCCTTTTCATCTCATTCTGTCTTTTTTACATTCTCTCATATCTTATATCCATGACACTCAACATCTGTGGTTTGCTCCAGCCTTAGGTGTGGTCAAAATCAACGTACATGGTATGGTGGATGGGGTAATGCACATGAACGGCAACCTTAATAGTATTGGTATGATTGCTAGGGACCACGAGGGTAAATTTCTTTGGGGTATTATGGGTCATTTGAAGGGCATGGAAGGGGTTCATTCGCAGATCTGGGCAGTTCACCAAGCTATGAAAATAGCTGTGAAACGTGACATTCATCACATGCACATTGAAACTGATAATATTGTGGCTTTTGATATTTTAGTTAAACAAGATGAAGAAACTCTAGAGAATGAAGGTGTTACTATGACTGTGCAGCAGATAAATGTTTTGCATGTGGAACTTAATAAAGTTTTTGAAGATGGGTCGCAACCACGCAGTTGCAGAATCACTTTTGTCTTTTCAACCAGGAATAGAGCACCAATATTTTTAGATGAATACGGTTTTAATAACTGTGAGGGTTTGGTAGAGGTCACTCAGCCTTTTAGTTAGTTAGTAGAAATTTTTGATTTGGATAATAGTTTGGGTCCTCATCTTCCAGCTTTTGAGATTGCACCCAACTTTGTACTAGATGATATTGTTAATGCTCCTTCGGTTAAGTCGACTAATGCAGTGATTACACAACTTATGTTCGGATTCCAGAAGTGGTCTATCTAAACCTTCTTACTATGGCATTTGGTAATGCTGACAATAACTTCAGTTATAGTAACATTGAGAGCTCCAACTATAGTAACACTTACAATAACTTGCTTGAGATTCAGAATTTCCCTATGTTTGATCCTCTTTTAGATCAGGGCAGGCAATATTTACTTACAGGCATCTCTATTAGAGAACCTGTTCAGACTTCCTTTTTAGCATTAACTAATTTGGCCCTTCCTGCGGCCAAAGGGAAAGAGAAAATGGTAAAGGTTACTACAACTATGGTTGGAGGGTATACCGCAGAACTTTGCTCCGAATGGTTTGTTTGAAATGTGCTGTACTTCTAATGCTTCTCTTCAGCTGGACGAGATGATCATCTTGGATGATTAAGTTGTGTAGTGTCCCTTAATGTTCCTACTAGCTGTACGAGTCAAGTATTAAGGTGTCTGTTTATCTAGTTTAAGTTTATTCAGCTTTAGTTCTCGGTCTCAGTTTTCCTAGTTCTCTAGTCTAGAGCCTCGTTTGGTTGGCAGGTTTTACAATAATATAGTAACTCGTAATTCACGGGAACCAAGTTAGATAACCTACTTCCTTAGTAAAGATAAAAACTGTGTTAGGTTATGATTATGTACTCAGAAAATTTTAAACTAAACATATTTTATCAAATAATTAGAAATTATATAATTGATTATTCATATATGTTAATAAAGGTAATTTATTTATACAAATAAATAAATAAATTATATGAAATTATATAACATCATAATACTTATATAGAAGAATGTAATTTTTATATGGCATTCAAACTCAAATATAAATATTGAAATTTAAAAAATTCAAATGAACTTGTTTATTTATAAAAATATTACCAAATCCTAAAAAAATATTTAAATAGAAATAAATTTAAAAGCATATATCTTTATCTTTATATATTATAACATGTTAAAAATTAGTGTATATATTATTAAAAATATAGAATATAAATTGATTAAATTAAAACTGAAAATAAAATTTAAATATCAACTTATACGTGAAATATAACATAATTAATAAGAAGTTAATATAATATAGCACATGATCTGAATTTAATAACTTTTTATTAAAAATAAGATATTATAACAATTAGTTTTGAATTTAATGTTTTTGGTTAAGATTTTAACATATATTTTATATTTTATTTTAATATATAATAAAAGAAAATACACTACAACTTTGTAATTCACAAAAACCACAAAAAACCACGCCTCAGCTTTTGTGGTAACCAAAAAAACCTTGGAACCTGAGTTGCTTAACTTAAGTGTAAATTCACAAAATCAAACATGGGAACTCGAAAAGTTTTCAATGAAGGTTTTCAGAGGTCTTTAGATCCTTCTTGGAAGTGGCTTTTGACTGTTTTATGGCTTGTCTAAAAAAAATAAATTAAATTCTTTCTGTAATTGATTAAATTTTTTTTAAAAAGTACTATTTTTATGATTTCCTTAAGCTAATGATCTCCAGATTTAATAAATTCTTAAGTTTTTAAATCTAATATAAATTAAAAATTAAAAATTAGTTTTTTAATCCCAAATCTAACAACTAATTTAACAAAATAAAAAAAAAAAATGGAACAACTCACCATTTCTGTACTCCCAAAAAAAAAAAGGGTGTTCACAGTCCCACCCACTGGGCTTTTTTTTTTTTTTATTTTCCTCCAAACATTTCAGCAGTTTCACTCTCGTCTCCACCCCTGGACCGTTCAATCGCTCTAAGGTTCTTCTTTATCTCTCTATACATACATATTCGTATACGTATATATTCCGCTGGCAGTCGATTTTGGTGTTAGGGTTTGATTTATGTTTATAATTTCCCCTATTTTTCTCTAATTTATGTTTTTTTCTGATTAAATTTGCGTATTTTGTGGATTAAATGTTTACTATGTGTTAGGGTTAATCTATTGTTGTTTGTTTATATGGGATTTGTGTGTTTTATAACTTGATACTGATAACATTTTATTTTTTAAGCCCGTGTACATATTGTTCCTATTTTGTCAAATTGGCTCATATATAATAAAAATAGATATGGTCCGAAAAATTATAACAAGCTTGTGTTTATCACGAAATTGTGTAGTGTCCGCAACTTAATTGAGTTTGTCTTGCTTGTTTCAGTAATGGGCTGCATTGTTAAATCTATTTTTACTTGTTACTTTTCAGTAAGTTGTTTGAAAATATTAATGAAGGTTGAGAATGAATTTTCGAGCAATTCGATTACCTGCCGTTGGTGTTTTTTTATTTATTTTTGGATTGTTAGGCATTGTTGTATTTTGCTATCGTGAATCACGTATAACATGTGTGTATTGTGCTGGAGCTTCTGTGTACTCCAAGCATTGTGAACTATACTTTTTGTATTTGATTTGGCTAGCTAAGAACCTTAGAGACATTAGTAAAGAGGACTCTAGTCTTACAGCTACGTGCAACTATTGTTTTTGCTTCAAGTGACCGTGGCGTATTATATAAATGTATTACATTTAAATTTTCACCAATTTCACTCCTGCCTTATATTGTGAATGTACATTGATTTGTTTAGCTTTGTGTTTTTTAATCGAATGAACCTGCTACTAGCTTCTGACTACTGTGGCCTCTTAAAATCATTTTCTATACTCGTGCTTTATCGAAATTACGCCTTTGTCGTTTTTAGCTCTGGCAGTTTTTGCTTTGTTAAAATAGTTTTCTTCATCTGCTATGTGCATTTCTTCTCATATTGTGTAGTTTTGTTTTGTTTATTTAGCTGCTCTAAATGTTGTTTGTATAATCTAACCATTAACTGTTGGTGCAGGTTTAGTCCTTTTTCAAATTATAATCAACTATAATCTGATGGCTGGACGCTGTATAGGAGAGGTTGAAAACAGTAACCCTAGCGAGGGTACAGGTTAGGGAATTTAACTACCCCGCTTTATGCATCATGTTACTATTATGTATCATGTTACTAACAAATGAAAGTTCTGCAGTTCTCCCAGTTCTCCCCCGTAACCGTAAGCTCCGTAGTCATTCCTCAGGGGCTCACGGGAGGCCTCCTCAACAGCCACAGACTATTATCATAAAATCTGGCAGTATTAAGCACAAGGAAGCAAAAAAGACTTTACTAGCTATTATTCGGCTGCACTGGCCTGTGGGGGCATATAGCTACACTGAGATAGAGCGTATCACTAATAAGAAGTTTACGGAGGATGTCCTGGAGGAGTTTCATGTATGATATACTTAATTTTGTATAATATTGTATTTTCATTCACCTTTTATTTAAGTCTATGTAGAAGTTGCATCTAACTATAAATATTTATATTTATACATAGTTGTATTACACATACGAGCCAACCATGTCCCGCAAAATTGCAATTTCCTGTGTGAGAAAACACATTATGGGCGTTGTTAAAAGGACAAGTAACGAGGAGAAGACCAGGGCCTATGCTCGGGCCAAAGCCTCCGGACGCACCCCCTTTGATCACAGGCCACCATATTTCAGTCCAGATGTGTGGCGTTACTTCTGTGATCGCTGGGTGTCGGAAGCCCACATAGCAAAGTCGGAGACTAGTAAGAAAAATCGAGAAAAGCTTGAGGTGAATCACACAGCTGGTGCAAAACCGTTTGATGATGTTCGTGAGGTACTAAAAATGATTAATTGTTCTAATCTAATGATTTATATTTCCAATCACTCATTTCAGAAGGAATACAGAATTTTTTTTCTTGTTATTGCAGGAGCTTGAGCGCAGCACCGGGATGCCTCCCTCTCGCCTTAAGCTCTGGGAGACTACACATAAGAAGAAAGACACCGGGGACTGGGTCACTGAGGCGGCAAAAGAGATATATGTAAGTGTTCTCCCTGGCTGGAACTTATTATTGTGCAATTACTTGCATCCACTGACATGGAATAAACTTATAGAGGATTTGTAGTTACAGATAAGTCAGTTCACTCTAAATAAATTCATACATGCCGAAGTAAATAAAATGAAAGAAATTTCACAAAAAACAGTAAAATGGTTCAACATCAACCCTTATCATTAAATTCCAATCTTCAATATGAAATCATGGCTTTTCATTTCATTAATATTCACTGGCCAGATTCTCTGCTTGTTTCTTGTTATATTTTCGTTTTTCTCCTAATACCTACACTTCCATGCTGATACTTAAGTTGTTTAAAGCTTATCTTTTTATGCTTTTACATAAATATGTGTTGGTGTAGACTGGTGTCAGTTAGTGTTAGTTATTCTAGAATACCTTCCATTCCACTTATATGAGAATTATAGATAAAAAGTTTTAATTAGCAAAAAAGAAGAAAGATCAAAACTTTTCGTCAAGGACCTGTGGCTCTTGTTGCCTGCTGGCAAGTGGCAACTAACGTATTGAGTATTGACAACAAAGTAATTGGGCTCTTTGTAATTCTTTTTCAGGCAACTACATTTTATTTGGATTCCACTAGGTTTTAGATATAGTTACATTTTTTTCATTAAATTTGATTTTTTTTTTAAATTTTTAATAATTCAGATTAATTAATATATATGTTTCTGTAAAGGTTGGGCTGTCTATATATCATATTTGTTTTTATTCAATGATTAAGTTGAATGACAAAATCATAAAGAGCTTTCTGACCAACAACATGCTTCATTGTATCTCCAGATGGGATCTCCATTACTGCCTTAATATAATGGTTTGTGTGATTACATAGTAATTGACAAATTTGCGGTTTTTCTTTCATAGGAGCGTTATAGTGCCCTAGCTAGCAAACAGCTTTCTACTGCATCACCATGTACACCTGCGGATGAACCATTGGATTTGTGGCTCCAGGCTACAGGTGGTATTAAAAAAAATCGGATTATCGGTATGCCAAGAGTGCAAGCTTCCACAGTTCTATCTCCTGTCCAACGCTTCAGCGAGTCCTCCCAAGGGAAAGGGCCAGAGGTAGACCCGTTGAAGTCAGGTAAGGATCTCTCAAAGTCAAAAGAGACATTTGTTCAGGTTGTCGAAGCTACCTTAGCCCGTATACGTTCCAGCCAACTATATCAAGGAGGACGAAAGCTTAATAAACAAACACTCCAAACACTGGCTCAGGAGGCAATGGCAGAAGGTGACATGGGTGCGGACTCTGAATTAGCAGAGCTCATTCGCAGTGAGGCACTTAAAGTGGCAGTGAGCTTGATTGAAAGTATGCTTCTGGAGATAGAACATGAGAAAGTGGTAAATCATGCTTTTAATCGAAGAATTTTCTTTGTTTATTATTTTTGTTATGTTCTCTGAGTGCTTCATGTAATATTATTTTTACTTAATTATTATTATATATCTATCCTTTATTTAACATTTATGTTATATAATCTAGGATTGCAATATAATGGAGACGGTGCCGATTGCAGATTCAGAGGGTGACGAGGCCACCCTTAATAGTTTCCACCACTCTGATGACGAGGACCGAACAATCAGCCTTTCCGAGGCCAATGAGGACTCAGATTAGTCTTTGCTAATTTGAAAAAAGTTTGATGGTGTAGTGTATGTTAACTTGGATGTGTTCATGAGAGATCTTCAAGTTAAGTCTTGTTAACTTGGATATGTTTATGAGAAATCTTCAAGTTAAGGTATTGTTTAATTATTAATTTATGCATATTTAGTTAGTTCTATAGTTATGGTTGTGGTGTTGGTGTTGATTATTGTTACTGGAGTATCCTGCAATATGCAGCGATTGCACCTATTAAGTTGCTGCTAGAAAGTTCTAGTATCCTGCAATATGCAGCGATTGCACCTTCTAGTAGAAACTGATATATATGCAATTGTCATATATCCCTACAGGAAAAGTAGATAAAATTTGGAAATGTAGACTTGTGGGGAAAAAATCAATGTGCAAACAAGACTATTCGATGATTCGAAAATGAAACAAATACGACTCCACTAATTAAACTGTGACTGGAGCCTTTTTAGTTAATTCGAATAATAAACTAAAGTTGGGGTTTCTGCATCTTCAACTTGAGTGCCCCGACTAAATCACTATCTTCTTGTTGCCTCATTTTTGTCTGTTATTGGAAGATACGGCCTATGATCGGGAGAACGGTGATCAAGTGTTGGAACATAGGATGATCCGGAGTAAGGCTCCATTTGTATCGTGGTTGTCCAAGAGTAGTGTGCGAGTACCACTGGTTTTTTGATGTTTTGCTACCATCTCACGTAAAGCAGATTTAGATTTTTTTGGTTAATAATAAATAGGTTTTTTTTTTTTTCACAAGGGTTTGTGTTTTGGCCATGAGTTTTCAAGTGTGTTTCTCCATTAGTGCACCAAGTAGCAGGAGAAGCAAGTGAAAGAGAGGAAACATAACAAACAGGAGGCAAGAGAATATCTATCAACGAGGACGAGGCATTAAAAATTACACAAATTTCAAATTTACTTATGTTCAATTCAACAATAAAAATTCTTTTGTAAACCAAAGGACCCCAAACCAACAAGTCCTAGGCTCCGTTTGTTTTACAGAAAAATAACTTCACTTTGGAAAATATTTTCCTAATAATATATTTTCTTCCAGAAATATTTTTTCGGAAACTGTTTTCCTAGAAAATATTTTCCAGGAAAATGTTTTCCCTAAAAAATAATTTCCTAAAAAATAAATTCTACAAAAAAAATTTGTGCGTTAGAAATATTTTTGGAAAATTTTTTCTCGAAAAAATTTTCGGAAATTTTACTGAATATTCTTGGGAAAATTTCCAGACAAAAACTTCTGTCAAGAAATTTTTTTTGCAAACAAAATTATTTCGAAAAGGAAAAAATTCTCAGAATTTTACCCGAGAAAAATTTTCTAGAAATTGTTCCTGAATTTTTCTCAGAAAAATTTCCCGAGAAAAAATTCTCAGGAAAAAAATTTCTCGAGAAAAAAATTCTCGGGAAAAAAATTTCAAGGAAATTTTTCCCAGAATAAATTTCTCGGAAAATTTTTTCCGAGAAAATTTTTCTCGGGAAATTTTTTCTGTTTTTCCCGAAAAATTTTTCTCAGAAAAATTTCCAGAGAAAAAAATTTATCAGAAAACTTCTCGAGAAAAAAATTTCTCAGAATTTTTTCCCGAAAAAAATTTCTCGAGAATTTTTCTCGGGAAATTTTTTCCGTTTTTCCCGAAAAATTTTTGTCAGAAAAATTTCCCAAAAACAAAATTTCTTGGAAATTTTTCCCTACAAAAATTTCTCGGAAATTTAAAATTTTTCCAGAGAAAAAATGATCTCGGGTTCTCGGAAAAATTTCCCGAGAAAAAAATTTCTCGGCAAAAAAATTTTTCGGAAAAAAAATTTTCTCCAAAAAATTCTCTGGGAAAAAAAATTTCGGAAATTTTTCCCGACAAAAAATTTCTGGGAAAAAAATTTTCCGAGAAAAAAAATTCGCTGAAAAAAATTTATATTAAGAAATTTACGAAAAACAAAGAGAAGATGTTCAGTTAGGAAAATGTTTTCCCTTTCTAAAAAGGGGAAGTCATTTTCCTGAAAATAATCACTTTTCTATTGGAAATTTTTTTTTTTAGGAAAATATTTTATTTTCCTAAGCTCAAAACAAACGCAGGAAAATCTGGAAAATATTTTCCAGAAAATCAAACAAACGCACAAAAAATATTTTTCTGAAAAATATTTTCGAGAGTGCAAACAAACACCGTGTTAGGTCCCAATATGTTTGTAGAGGGGGTTGAATACAAACTATGTCGTTTTCTCGAATTTAATGCAGAATAAAAATTGAAACAAGATTCAAGTTAAATATAACTTATATTAAACTTGAAAGGTTGTTACAAACACGGTACAGATTACACGGATTTAATCTCAAACTAATTAAAACAAATCTAGAATAAATTCGACATGAATTTATCTATTTTTGTAATAAATGGATCTAATGCTAAAAGCAATTTGAGATTAAAGTCTAGGGATATTTGA
>PHNY01251495.1:2671-20781 GCA_003724115.2 Anethum foeniculum
TTCCATAGGGCCGTGATTAAAATTGAGTCTGAAGAACTAGGATTTCAAATTTAGGGCTGTGGAGAAGAAGGGGGGTGGAGATGATGGGGGAAAATACAGGGAAAGGCGATCATAATGTTAAAAATAAATTATACAGTATGGTTAAATAACCTATATTTAACAACTTAAGCAAACGGCTTTACATGATTTTTAACAGCAGCCATCATTTTGCATATAATCGGATAGTGCAGCCATCATTTTGCTAGCTTACTAAGTTTAGGTACACAAATTGTAAAAACAACTTAAGCAAACGGCTTTACATGATTTTTAACAGCACCCATCATTTTGCATATAATCGGATAGTGCAGCCATCATTTTGCTAGCTTACTAAGTTTAGGTACACAAATTGTATTCCGGTGATAGTTTAGTTACACATATTGTATTTTACTCGGTCTTTAACTATGTTTCTATTCCCTTGCAGTTCTCTGCTTGTGCGCACTATATGTTTGATACTTTTCCCCAAAAGATGGAGGCAGCGGATCATTTTGTTCTTTGATTTTTGTATTGCTATTGATTTGATTCATTTGAACCCTTCAGACATGTAATCCAAATCTACAATCTTTTTCTAGCTCTATTTTGTCATTGTACACAGCACAGTAAAACTACAACCTAATCACTTGCTAAATATAAATCAGAAAACATGCATACATATTTTTAATATGTTTGCATATGCCAAATCCCTTCGCACCCCAAATCCATATTTTCAATTTGCCGAATCCGCGTATCCCCGCACTATACACCCATATCTTTGCTTGTTAAGCTGAAAGACTTTTCTATGAATAGTTAATTTGTGCAAAGATCCTAAACTGTAATCAGTGAACTTTGTGCAAGCACAGGTGGTTGGAAAAAGATTCACACAGAGGTGGTTGGGAAAAGATTCACACGGTAAACAGGAGATTTATAAAGAAACTGATTTGAAGAATGATATTAAAAAACAAGTGAAATCTATAAAAACTCAAAAGCAATATGACGAGAAAATAACAGCAGATATTGGTAATGTACAGAGCTATAACCAATTGCTTTCTACCAAAAAGAACATTAAATAATTCCATCGTTTAAGTAATTACCATCTTATATTTGGCACAGTCTTATGCACTTAGAGAAATACCTTTACAACGAAAACGTTACAAGACGAAACCTCTTCTAGGTACTTCTTCTCTATACTGTCCAGGTATAGAACATCTGAGTAGCCTTTGGCTTTTGCAGCACTCTGTGCCTTCAGAACCTATAATCCATAATCAAATCATAAAGAGAATTAGAACTAAGACACAACACAAAAAAGTACGCCATAATTTTAACAAGCAGTTGTCATAGTATTTTACAGAAGTTGGAAAAAAATGAGTAATAATAAGTTCCTCAGTTATCATTCATCATAAGCATTGGGGCCTCAAGTACAACCTCTTCTCAAAAATTACAGCATCAGACCATGACAGATTATGAAAGGAATGGATCAGAATTAATCATAAACTGGGAGAAATACATGTTTAGCTGATTTTGAATGCAAAGTTAACGAAAATAACCGGTTTCGCTTGTTTGGCCAACTTTAGCCAATGGGTTACGCATTCTTTATTTGGGTAATTTTAATACGCATTCTTCACTTGCATAATTAGTTATGCTTTTTTTTAAAAAAAGGAGTCAGTACATGTTACGCATAAAGTGAATGAGTATTGCATCAACACGCATTTGGCAATGGTGTAATCTTTAATAATTTTTTAAAATTTAAAAACACATTACGCATATGTATGTGAACTATCTTGATATATAGTCACGCCTAATACGCATTCGTTACTGATGTATTGTGTAACTTTTTAATTCTATATTTTATTATAAGCAAGGGAAAAATAAAAAATATTATTAAAAAAATTCCTAAATCGCTGTGTCTTTTATTCAATTTTTAATATTTCTAAAATTCAAAGGGGATTATTGAACCCTAAAAAATTAAAAAATTGTAAAATTAGGGTTCAAGATTTAAATTAGAGTTTGGTTCCTAGGGTTTAGGCCCTAAACCCTAAATCAGTGTACCTTTTATTTTCTTTTTAATATTTCTAAAATCCAAAAGGGAATTGGTGAACCCTAAATGTTAAAAATTGTTAATTAAATGTGTATTTTATACAATTTTTTAATATTTCTAAAACCCAAAGGATTTTATTGAACCCTAAAAAATTAAAAATTGTTAAATTAGGGACCAAGATTTAAATTAGAGTTTGGTTCCTAGGGTTTAGGGCCTAAAGATTAAATTAGGGTTTAGGTTCTAGAGTTTAGGGCCTAAAGGCCCTAAACTCTAAACCCTAAATCGGTGTACCTTTTATTTATTTTTTTAATATTTCTAAAACCCAAAAGAGAATTGGTGAACCCTAAAATGTTAAAAATTGTTAAATTAGCTGTGTCTTTTATTCAATTTTTTAATATTTCTAAAACCCAAAGGGGATTATTAAACCCTAAAAAATTAAAAATTGTTTAATTAAGTTACACTTTTAAATTTATAAAATATTAATTTAAAAATGACTATTATAAACGGAACATTAAGTGGTGTTTTCGGCGCCTCAATCAGTGAAAGCTAAACTAAACACCCAGCATTCCCTTTGACACAATAAGTGAGATGATCATTAAATTAAATTTTAGTTGAATAAAAAATTATATTTTTAAACTCCAACAAAATTAGTTTTGACACTAAGTATAAAAATATAAAAGGGAAATTATTGAAGTAATACAAAATACGCATATCAAGTTGAGGTATCTTGTGTTAGTTGGTGTACTCTGAGAAGGTTATCTCAATATATTTTAAAAATTATATTACAACATGGTAAGTAAGAGGCAGTAAGGTGTTTTGTGGAATACGCAATTCGGAACGAGGTATCATAGATACGCATTTCAGTGTGGCAGGTCCAAACGGTCAATATTGGCCATTTTTATGAAACCAGTTATTTTTGTATTATTTAATGAAAAATCAGCTAAATCTGTCATTTTTTCTCATAAACTAGGGCATTGCCCGGGTATTGTAAATTTAAAAGTAAAATTTAAAGTTAATAGTTAATCATTTATTTTGTCAAGTAACAAAACTTTATATTTACTATACTTTTAATTAGTTTTTATAATTTTACATACGTATTTAAACTTTAGAATTATAATCTTTTCTACAACTTGAAGACTAATAAAATGTAAAAAAATTAGAGTCTAATTTACAATTAATTACGAAAGTATTTTATTAAATTTGATCCAAGTATATGTCTAAATTACCAATTGTAAAATATCTTGAATGATTTAGTATGATTTAATTGGGTAAAAATTCAAAATATAAGATAAATATTAAAAGTAAAATGTCTTTGTCGAACCTAAAATAGTTATTATCTTTTTAGATTTTATTGTATTAGTATTTATTTATTTTGATTATAAAATACAATTTAAATAAATAAATGAAGTGCATAAAATTATAATTTATTTTACACTTTGTATAGTAGATTAAGTTTAACCGGCCATACTTTCTATTATTTAAATTATTTTTCACAAAAAATTAAATGATAGGAATTAGTAAAAGTAAAAAATTAATTTGTACACAAGATTGTTGTAATAGTGATTGTTAATGTTTGTAATAGATTTTTAAAAAAATGAAGTATTTTTTGGAATTTCAGATATTTATAGATGAACTTTTCAAAATAAAAAATTGTAAAGAGTATTAAATTTCAGATATTTTTATTAAATTTTGATAGATTACATAAATAAATTATAAAAATTTTGGTTTATTATATTAATTTTTAAAATTTCTTTCATAAATTAGTAGGTATTAATTAAATGTAGAAAGTTATTAGGTTTAAGATGATGTCAGTAAATATTATATAAAGTTAAAAATTTTATTTTAGTAAATTCTGATATTGTACTTGTATTACTTAAGTTTAGTTATTGAAAAATATTAGTTGATAGTAATGGTTGGGAAGAAAAATGTTATTTATAAAACTGTACTAAAAATTTGTATTATTCATAATAAAAAATCATTTTTAGTTGAGGTATATTATAAGCATATTATTTATTTATTAAAAAAAATTATACTTTAATTTAAATCAATTACAATAATACTTGATTTGCCATTTGGAGTATATTTTAACTTCCTTCTGGTTTTCCAGGGAGAAATTAATTCTAACTTTTAAAAAAACAAAGTCATATGCAGTGATAAATTGTAAGTGGAACTTTAGACTTCAATTTTAAAAATATTTAGTCATGATTTCACATTAAACAGAGAAATTAATTCTTAAATTTTAAATCAAGAAGATGGGTTTGTGTGTTAAGTTTAAAATTCACTAAAAAAGGTATTCAGTAGTTTGTTATGCAGTGTCTAATTACAATTTTATACATATATAGACTTAGGTGTGTTGTAGTTGTCTATGTCTTTTCGATCCATGTGGTGTGCATGCTAGGTTAAAGTTGTTACCTGTTTAGTTGTATTTGTTTAAAAAGTAACCTATTCATAATTAGGTAGCAGTATAAATATGTTTAGATATGTGTGAATATTAGGTTAGGCGTCGGTGTCTCTGTTTGTAAGTAGGTGTGCTTTTTAGGTCAAAGTTTTATGTGTATGCATAGTTAGGCATAGGTGTCTGTGTTTGTAAGTAGATGGGTATTTTAGGTTAAAGTTTTATGTGTACATGTAGTTGTGTCTATTCAAGAACTGTAAGTAGGCCTGCATGTTGGGTTATAAAGTAGGTGGAGGTGTGTCTTTTTATAAGGAGGTGTGCCTGTTAGGTTAAATTTTATGTGTGTAGTAGTGTCTGTTCAAGAAGTTATGACGTCATAATTAGACACCAAAATTATATATACTAATGATATGGAGGATATTAAGAATTTTCAATAAACTGCCGAGTAAACTACTTTTAACCATTAAGCTTCTTACTTAAAAAGAAAAGGAGAACAGCCTCCGCGAGATGGACCACAAATGTAATCAAGATACAAAGATTAAACAAAGAAGAAAAAATAACTAATATGAATTAAGAATCTCATGTATCAATTAACATAAGCACATCAAGCATAACTCTAAATTTAGATAAACAGGATGAAATAAGAAGTTATTTAGGCAACACTACAACCTAATGCATTAATCAACGACAACTGATAGCAAAACTTACTGCAGCATAGTTTCCTATCGTCTTCACACCTCCAGTACCACCAGGAGTTGCTCTATGCATTTCAGTTTCAATAATCAAATTTATTGGAGACAAGCCCTCCTGACATCACGTGAAAGATAAGAGAACAAAATTAAAGATTAAGACCAATGTATCTGTTGAAAAGTAGGTCTTTATATATGAATGTAGTGCAAATAAACTTTGAATAGTCAGCATTTAAAAACCAACATATCAAATGCAAAATAGATCTAAATATCAAATTTATACCTTGAAGTAGTTACCAACGGGAGAGACATAAATCAGAAAGGTATACTCGGGAGCTGGTGCAAGACCAAGAACAGAACCACTTCCCATTAGCAACGGCCTTATATATAATGAACCTTTTCCAGGAGGAGGTATCTGAGAGAAGGTATAAAATACACAATTTAACAATTATCGATACTCAATAAGATATAAGGTGATCACAGAGATACAGTTAAATTACCCATCTTTCATTTGCTAAAACAGTTTCCTTTACAGCTTTCAGAAATTGTTCAACACTTGGCGAAGGCATGCACATGCGCTCCGCACCCAAACTCAGGCGCTGACCATTCTCCTCCGGACGAAACAGTAAAACATTTCCATCTTCAGTCTTATAAGCTTTCAGACCTTCAAATAATCCCTACATAAAATATTACCAATGTTTAGACGTGCAAGTTAAATAATGATCAGGTTAAGGAGAAAAAAACAGGAGAATCCGACAAAAGAAAATATGCGATTATCAAAGCATTTATATATGCACACACACAAAATCTTACTCCCTCCGTCCCAATAGATTCTTAACATTTGAAATTGACTGTTCGGCACGCATTTTAAAGCTCTTATCTACCATAGTTCTATAATTTATTTTTTAAATATTCTTTTTTTGAATAAAAATTTAGACATTTAATTTTTATTTAGAAGAAAAAAGTTTCTAAAATAATTTATGCAACTATACTAGATAAAAGCCTTAAAATGCGTGCCGAACACTTCATTTCAAATGTTAAGAATCAAGTGGGACCGAGGGAGTATCAAATAGAAACTATTTAAAATTATACAAGTAGAAAATCAAAACACTTTCCTGTAAATAATTGAGAAGGGCATCCACGAAACAAACAAGTTTTTACATCCTAATTAATTTCTCATAATTTCACTGTGCAAAGATACCACAGATTGAACACTGCAGGACTGTAGGTAATACCTTTTAAAAAGTAAAAACTACAGAAACAATTTTGCAATACTGTCAGTGTCATGTTAGGTCCCAGTCAAGAGTGATAGATAATACTAATTTCTCTTCGGGTGAGAATGACCACAATTTGATTACAATTCTTCCTATTACATACATTCTGGACAAACACTTATATAAATAATATTAACTGCTACTTCCTAAACCTATGCCCGCTAAGATTGTGCATAAGCAGAACTACCCACTCTTCCTATTTCTACTGAATATACATAAACAAACTACCCACAACTACAAACAAATAAATATCTATATTAATTTAAATAAATAACCAAGTAATATATTGTTTGTCTATCAATACCCGCCTCTTTTACTGGATCCTTGTCCTCAAGGTCCATGTTCAGGACTACCATCATTCATCTCATTGACGGTACCCAGTAACATCAATTGGGGTTTCGTTCCTCGACATTTGTGTCCTGCAAAGAACTTGTCATTGCAGTTAAAACACAATCCTTGAGCACGCCTTCTTTGCATTTCTTCCCAAGATATTTGTTTCATTGACGGTGAAGAGTTTGTACTTCTAGTTGGCGTAGAAAAGTCCATTTGTTGAATGTCACCTTCAGGAGGTTTGTTGAATTCACCTTGTCGAACAAGTTGTTCGTTTCTCATTTGAGCCAAACTTATAGCATCTTTCAGAGTCTTGGGTTTGAACATTCGAATTCCATCAGAAATTTCAGATTTTTGGCCGCCCATAAATGTCCCAGTCCCAACTAATGCCTTTTGCGTACATCCTTGCACCCGGTTGCCAAGCTTCTCGAACTCTTGTTGGTAGTCACGTAGTGAACCAACTTGTGTCACCCTTAATAATGCCTCATCAAAGTTTTCACCCTCCGCCGGACCAAAACGAGCCCAAAGCTCTTCCTTAAATAATTCCCAAGTCATTGTATGTCCCTCTTCTTCATAAGTGTGATGCAACCATTGCCACCATTAATTGGCTTCTCCCTCAAGATGAAAAGAAGCCAGGGAAACTTTTTGATTTTCTGGTGTGCCTTGAAACTCAAAAAATTGTGCAAAACGATTCAACCATTCTGTTGGATCATCATCAAAGTATTTTGGAAACTCCAACTTCGCCATTTTAGATGAAAAAGTATGTCGGTTGCCAGCCGTTTCATGTTGTGTTTGAGAGTCACTGTTGTTGTTGTTAGAGGTTTGGGAATATGAAAGTATGGCATCTGACAACCTGTTCATGGTTTCGTCAATGCATTGCATTCCGGTTAAGATTCCAGCAAGTGCCGCCTCTAAAGCTTCAACCCTCTCTTTGTTGGTTGCCATATAACCTTGCTCTTGATACCAATGTTAGGTCCCAGTCAAGAGTGATAGATAAAACTAATTTCTCTTTGGGTGAGAATAACCACAATTTGATTACAATTCTTCCTACTACATACATTCTGGACAAACACTTATATAGATAATAATAACTGCTACTTCCTAAACCTATGCCCACTAAGATTGTGCATAAGCAGAACTACCCACTCTTCCTATTTCTACTGAACATACATAAACAAATACCCACAACTACAAACAAGTAAATATCAATATTAATTTAAATAAATAACCAAGTAATATATTGTTTGTCTATCATGTCACATACATATCTAGAAGAGAATAACATTGTTAAGACTTTAATTAGTTACTCAAACTTCGAAGATGATCTTATAAAAACTTTTGCCATAGAAAGTACTCCCAAGAGTCAAAGACAACATTTTACTTGGTATGCTCCAAGTCTAAGGTGCAAATTAAGTCCATTACATATAGTAAGCAAGACCCAAACGAGATTGCTAACAACCCACTTACACCATAAAGAATAGACTCAAAATATTATTTCAAAACTAGAGACTAAGCCACTAATCGCAATATGCCAAGTATTTACGTAGTATCAAAAAAAAAAAAAAGAACTGTACTTTAACAACATATCCAACATAACAAGGGTAGAAGAACTAACTTGTCCATAATTAAGGATTCCAGCAGATGGGCTCAATTCAATATTCCCGAAGCGTTGTAATTCACCGTCACTAAATTTTTCACCTTGAGCACATTTCATCATATACATATAATCAGTAGGCAAAAACCCAAATCCAAGATTGTCCCAATCAATGTCAGATAATGGTGATGAACCATTGCTGTCAAACAGGCATAACTAATTAACACAACAAACAACCAAACATACCCGGTATCTATATAATAATAATATCATCAATACATTCAAAAAAAACATTAAAGTCAAAATCTTGAAGTTCAAGAAGTCAACTACCTGACAGCAGAAGTGAATTCAACAGCACAAGTCTTAAATGAAGCAAAATGAGACTGCTTCTGAACCTTTAAAAAACATATAAACATAATAATTGATGTTATTTTACAGCTGAAATAGAGAAAATGCACAAATGGGCTATGAATAAAAGTAAAAGTAGTTACCTTGAGAGATTGAGAAGAGAAGAAAGAGTGTTTTTTGTCAGTAAAGAGTGAAAGGGGCAAACGGGTTTTTGAATGGGCTTGAATAATATTTGGGTTCTGAAGGCCTGCCACCAAAGCGCCGCCGCCCACCATTGTATGTATAGATGTATGTATATCCTCTGTTTTCTGACTCTGGGGGTTGTCGAAATCTCACTTCCTGAATCAAACAGTGTTTCTCTTTGTGTTGAAGCTACCGAGTCAAACACATTAATTAAAGGATTTTTCTACCACGTGTCCCTGACACACAATAAGGGCGGAAATTTGTAAAATTGGGTCATTTTAATTGGTAGAGTTTTTGTAAATGCAGGAACCAATCAAAATAGTTCAATTTTGTAAGTTTCCGCGCTTATTGTGTGCCCATAGGCACATGGTAGAAAATCCGTTAATTAAATAAGAGCAGAGCTACGTGCACAAAATTGGATACAACTATTGATGTGAATATCGGGACCCATTCCAATCAAATTTTGACACATATGATTTTGTCCCGTCAAAAAAAAACAAAAAGGAGTTGGCGGTGATGTTACTGCCAGTTTGAGAAATCTTAAAATAAGTAACTTATAACTTAAAATGAATAAGTGCTAAATAAGTGATAAGTTAATAAATACTTATAAGTTGTATAAGTGTTTGGATAAATTTACTTATAAGTCGGAAATATTTTTACTTAAATGAATCAAAATAAATAATTATTAAATATAATTATCTTAATTCATAAATTA
Source organism: Anethum foeniculum (assembly GCA_003724115.2). NCBI lineage: Eukaryota > Viridiplantae > Streptophyta > Magnoliopsida > Apiales > Apiaceae > Anethum > Anethum foeniculum. The sequence continues at coordinate 12,250 of PHNY01251495.1, forward strand.
CAAATTAGGAAATATTTGAAATTTATATTTTAAAATCAAAATGAAAAAAAATCAAAATAAGTTGGAAAAAAATACGTCATTACAAACTTTCAACTTATCATCTTATAAGTTATAAATTCAACTTATAAGTTGGGTCGACAAACACTCGTCAATAAGTTGTGACGGACTTATAAGTCATAAGTGACTTAAATGGTGTCTGTCAAACTGACCCTACTATTTAGCCTCAATTCAGCAGAAAATGATACTATATATCTTTGAAATTATATTTTGAATATTTAATAATTTACACTGTATAATGTATATTATTATAATTGAATAAGAGTATAATTTATATTTAAATATTATAACAACCCGATATTTATCGGTAAATTATATATTACTACATTGTCGTTTTTAGTTATACAAATAATCTTTTTGACTCAAAATAAGATTTATTTCATATTTGAATCATTAACAATACAAGACTCCACTTCAGTAGAAACATTCCTCCACTCAAAACTCGATCTGAAAAATAATATGATGCTCTAACTAGAATATGAGCCAACATATTGGCAGACCGTTTGATGAATAACAATTCAAGATTGTTTCTATTACTAAGCAAAGCACGACACTCCTCTACAATCATTCCTACATGCGATACCATAACGATCTTCCTTCTAATTGCTTGAATAATCACCAGACAATCAGACTCAATAATAACTTTAGGCCATCCCTGTTGATCACTCCAACTCAAGGCCTCCTTTATTGCGAGAGCTTCTTGCATAACAGGGTTCACCCAGCCATCCTTTCTCATAGTACGAGCTTGAATCAAAACTCCCTCATGGTCCCTAGCTGCCAAACCAAAACCAAAAGCAGAAGCATCCTCAAACGGCGCTGCATCAACCGTCACCTTGATTGTGTCCATCTATAGCTTAACCAACGAACAGCTCCGTCCTCGCAGAAGTTTGGATACTGAGCAACATGTGACAATACTTGGGTGTTCTTCCAATTCACAAGGTACTGCATAGTTGAAGTAAAGATGTTGTCAACTTGAGGTATTTTCTGCTACCAAACAGTTTCGTTTCTAGCCCTCCAAATTCCCCAAATCATCATAACAATCTCACACCTTTTTTCCTTAGAGGAGAAGCTCAACACTTTGATAACCCATTCCAGTAAGCTACTGGCATTAGAATTGATGTTTCTAGAAAACACTCTCTTCCACCATTTTAAGGCAAACTCACATAATACCGGAGCATGGTAAGTCGTCTCTTCCTGCAATATACAAACTGGGCACATGATATTTTCCTTAGAGGAGAAGCTCAACACTTTGATAACCCATTCCAGTAAACTACTGGCATTAGAATTGATGTTTCTAGAAAACACTCTCTTCCAATATTTTAAGTCAAACTCACATAATACCGGAGCATGGTAAGTTGTCTCTTCCTGCAATTTACAAACTGGCAAAATGTCAGATAAAGCTCTCCAGCAAACATTAAGAACTTTAGATGGCACCCTAATTTTCCAGAGTTTTTTCCATATGCTGTTATTGATCGACTCTACCCAGTTACCTTTTTGCATCTGGATCAACTTATAAGCACTACGAACCGTGTATTTTCCTGAAATCTCCTCATTCCAATACAATGTATCCTCATTCCCTGACTGATCAATTTGCACATTGTAGATACACCTCTGATCCCGATCATTAAACAAATCAGCTACAACATCCTTGTCCCAAGTTCTATTGTCAGTACACATTAGAGAATGCATTGTACTACCAGAAAAATATTCCAAGTCAGACGTAATATATGGATTTTGAGCATCTATGATGGTTGCTTCAGAATCTCAATATTTCTTCCTGAACCCACCCGTCATCGAGTTCCAAACAACAAAAGAGGTTTTGCTTCCTAAATGCTTCGCCATACAAAACTTGGGCTAAATATCAAAGTGGATACTAAGTGAATGCCATATATCATTCTAATTACTAAACTTAACGGGGTATCATTTGAATCACTAAAGTCGTAACAAAATATCAAACACATACCTCAAAATATGTACTCCAGAATTAAATATTATTTTTATAAAGTTCCACACCTTTTTCTTGAATGATACCACAACAAAATGAAAAGTTATAAATTCTAGTATTTAAGATAATATATCTAAATTATATAAAATTTATATACTAATTATTTTTATTTAAATAAAAAATAACTACAAAATTAAAAATAAATAGTAGATAAAATTTTAAAAATCTAACTATATCATCTAAAATACTAGAATTCATAACTTTTCATGTGGTTGTAGTAGCATTCAAGAGAAATTTATAGAACTCCATAAAATTATTTTTTAGTTTTTAAGCACATGTTTAGAGGTATCTGTTTAATATTTAGTTTAACTTTAGTAATTCAAATGATACCCTATTAAGTTTGATGACTAAATTGATATATGGTCTTCAGTTGAGTGACCACTTTGATATTTAACCCTACAAATCTTGGATTGTTACCAAGAGCAGCACTTAGAAAATTCCCCTCCGGATAGTACCGGGCTTTGTAAATTCTACCAGCCAGTCTCTCTTGGTTATCATCAATCTTTATCCCTACTTTCCCAACATACTCAGATTAAAATCCCTCAAATTTTTAAAACCCATACCAACTGCAGATTTATGTGCTGTCATTTTGCTCCACTCCATCCAACGAATGCCTTTCTTTTGATTTGATTTAACCTGCCACCAGAATCTATTCATTAACCTCTCTACATCCTTAATAAGATCAAGAGGCAGTAAAAAAACATTCATAGTATACGTAGGCCACGATCGGACCAAAGTCTTTATTAGAATCTCTTTCCCTCATCTCGATAACAACATCCCATCCCAACTTTCAATTCTTTTTCTGACTTTTTCTTTCAAAAAACCCAGCAACACAGACTTGTTTCGTCCCAACAGATTTGGTAAACCAAGGTAAAAGCTATGATTGTCTGCTTCAGGCATATGAAGGATGTTACAGACCTCCTGCCGGTTAAAGCCCATAGTAATTGAACTAAAAAAAATATATGACTTCATTACATTCACTTGTTAGTCTTGTAGTAATATAACAAATCGATGTTACAGACCTTCATTGAATTGAAAAAACTCTGTACTGCTTTACAAAAATTAATATAACATATTTTTTTTCTAGGCTTGTCTTTTGACATGGTTTGAAAGTTAAGTACTTGTTTACTCATTGTTTTGTTTCAGTATCTTATTTTCAGTTTTTTTATGTGCATCATGGCGTCTGGTAGAGAGTCTGTCAAGGAGATGGAGGAGAGGTTTGCGGCTATTACGATCGAGGAAGAGGAACAAGGGGGTCTAGTATACGAGGAAGACATAGAAGGCTTATCGGATATTGATACAAGATGGTGCTTGGTAGGGCGTTTTCTGACGGATTCATCTATTGATTTCCAGGCTATGCAACATAAAATGGCATCCTTATGGAAGCCGGGGAGGGTAATATATGTGAAAGAAATAGTGAATGGTCGATATCTGTTTCAATTCTACCATGAAATTGATATTAAAAGAGTTTTGGAGGGGAGTTCGTGGACATTTTACCATTTCCATCTGATACTTGAACGTCTGAGGGAAGGAGAGAACCCTCGAAATGTGGTGCTAAATAAAATAGTATTGTGGGTTCAATTACAAGGTATGACAGCAGGTTTTATGTCAGAAAGGGTGGCTAAAGATGTAGGAAATTATACTGGATCATTTGTGGAATCAGATGTAAATAACTTCATTGGAGTATGGAGAGAATATTTAAGAATTCGTGTTAGTATTCCACTGGATGCACCTCTGAAAAGGAGGATGAGATTGAAGAAGAATGACAACACATGATGCTGGGTAAATTTCGTATATGAAGGTGTTCTTCCAACGTTTTGTTTCATTTGTGGCTACATAGGTCATAGTAAGAAATTCTGTGAGAAGCTGTTTAACACACCATCTGACCAGATAGAATGTCCATATGGAGCTGGATGCGGGCAGAACCACATCGTAGAAATCATACTATCGGTTTAAAGTGGCTAAGACAGGGTGGTGGTCCAAATTCGATTCAGACAATGGGAGCTAGCGGAAGCAAGAATGAAGGCATGACAGGAGGAGGGGATGAGCAACACACCATCAATCACGAGGTAAACAATAACAGTATGGAGCTGGAGAATAGGAGAGTCATCCCAAAAAATCAGGAGAACATTAAAGATAAGGATATGGAGAATATTTTTCAAGCTGAAAGTCAGTATGGTAAAGGAGATGTGACGGGACTTAATAAATTAAATTTGAATGATGGGCTTTTCATTATGGACCCTAAAAGTCGTAGAACTATTGAGCCCACGAAAAAAGGTTCTAAAATAAATCAAATGATAGAGAGTGAAGTGACTATGGACTATATGGGGAATGAAGATTTACTTTCAAAAAACGAGAAATTGACGAAATCTATTGGACAGACCCGCCTCTCATTATGAGTGTGTTAAGTTGGAACTGTCAGGGTATTGGGCTGTCCTGGAAAGTTCGGTTCCTATCTGACGTGATCAGTCAAAGAAAGCCTACTTTTGTGTTATTATGTGAGACAATAGGTACAAAGAGCAAAATGTAAGGGGTACGGAAAAGGTTGAATTATGAGGGTTTGTTTGTAGTAGAACCCCAGGGTAGAAGTGGGAGTTTAACTATGTTATGGAAGGAGAATGAGCAAGTTAGTATTATGAGCTTCTCACAAAAGCATATCGATGTTGTGGTGAAGGTGTTTGATATACAACCGTGGCGTTTAACAGGATTTTATGGGGAACCCAATAGAGCTCAACGAAGTAAAACTTGGGACTTGCTGAGAAATCTAGCAAGAGATTCAAATCTCCGTTGGTGCGCCATTGGAAATGCAAATAATGTGGTGTCACAAGAAGATAAAAGAGGAGGTGTTTTGTACCCTAGTAGGTTAGTGGAAGGGTTTAACCAAACCCTCGTAGATACATGCTTACAAGATATGGATATTGTTGGATACCAATACACTTAGGAAAGAGGAAGGGGTACAGAGGAATGGATGGAAATTCCAATTGACAGAACGTTAATTTCTCAAAGTTGGTGCTATACATTTCCTCAGGCTAAATTGTATAATTAAGAGGATACTGTTTCAGATCACAGCCCTATCATATTGGAACCAAAGATTCATAATGTTCGATCAGGTAAAAAACATTTTCGTTTCAAAAATGCGTGGTTGACTGAACCACTTTGCTCGCAGATTGTTAAAGATAACTGGGAAGGTTTTTATGGGCTGAATATCTAGTAGAGAAAGTGCATATATGTGGGGATAAATTGGAAAGTTAGGGTCGAGAATTGACTGGTAATTTTGGGAAGAGAATTAAAGATTGCAAGAACCAGCTCAAACAACTCCGAAGACAGAGAGATATCCAATCTGTTGAAAAGTTTAAGGAGGTGAAAAGGGAACTTTTTAGCATGTATTGTCAACAGGAAATCATTTGGAGGCTAAGGTCTAAGCAGCTTTGGTTGAAGTTAGGAGATCAAAATAGTAGGTATTTCCATGTCGTAGCAAGTACTAGAAGAAGAACTAACCAAATTCAGAAATTGCAAAATGAGAGGGGGGAATGGGTCGAGTAGGACAATGGGCTTCAAGAGCTAATAACATAGTACTACACGAATTTGTTTACCAGTACAGGATCAGATTGGGAGGAAATTTTGGGGTGTGTTCCGAATAAAATTTCAACAGTCCAAAATAAAAAGCTTCTAAAACCAGTTTCAGTTGTAGAAGTCAGGAATGCTCTGAATGATATGCATCCGGACAAATCTTCTGGTTAGGATGGGATGACTCCGAGATTTTTCCAAAAGCACTGGTCTGTAGTGGGGACTGTCATAGTTAATTTGGTTGATAAGTTCTTTAAAGATGGTACAATTTTACAAGGCCTTAATAGTACAAATATGGTTTTAATTCCAAAGAAAAAGAACCCTTTAAAGATCACTGAACTATGGCATATTTTGCTATGTAATGTGCTGTTAAGATTCTTACCAAAGTGATAGCAAATAGATTGAAAGAAGTGTTGGGTGACATTATAAGTAAGAATCAAAGCGCTTTTATCCCTTGTCGGTTAATCTCGGACAATAGCATGATATCTTACGAGGTTATTCGTTACTTAAAGAGGAAACGAAGGGGAAATATAGGTTGTATGGCAATTAAGCTTGACATGAGCAAAACTTATGATAGGGTGGAGTGGGATTATCTTGGCGCGATAATGACAAATGTGGGGTTTAGTAGTTGGTGGATTTATCTGGTAATGTAGTGTGTGTCCTCAGTTTCTTACAAAATAGTTCATGGTGCTCTTGAATAAGTTATACACAGAATCTAACTGATTTGATATGAAAATTCACAATCTTGCTTATTTTAGTACAACATTCAATATTTCATAGAATTTGATTGAATTCTAAAATATACGAAATACATTAGCAAACTTATCAAAATTTATTCAAAAAAATTGATAACTTTTTAAATATCATGAAAAAAGAATAATAATTATTTTTTATTAAATATTATCATGTTTTAAAGTACTTTTTAAAATTTTAACTGAATATTTTCGTAATTTTAAAAGACCAGTTTAAAATTAAAATTGATATTTCAGATTTTGATAATTATTTAAAGTAAAAATTTAATATGCCTTAATTTTTCAAATCCAAAAATTCTTCAAAATTTTCATTGAATATAGTACAGGTTTTCATAAATTTAATTAGTCAAATTTCAGACATTTTTGTAACCCAACCCAATTAAATTTGTTTAAAACATCCCAACCCAGTATAAAAAAAAAAGTAAATTCATAACCGAGCACTATACATCGTAAATCGATTTATGCCGGTTTAAATGAGTTAACTTATTTTATGAAAAAAAATTAATATTATAAATACAACACATTTCAGAATTCTAATTTAAACTCAAATATATATAACTCGTGATTTTTTTTTACGAAATGAAAGATTTTATTAACTTGATAAATCCTCCGCAATACAATTAATCACATTGATAGGAATAGAATACCTATCAAAACTACGATCTGGATATAAATAAGCCATCCTAACTAGCTTATGGACAACTCTAGACCGCTTAATAAAATGCAACTCAACGTTATTTCTTCGACAAAGTAAACTCCGACAACTTTCAATAACCTGACCAAATGGTGGCCTTATGCAAACTCGTCTACATAACCACCAGGTAGTCAGACTCGATTTCCACCTTTGGTTTCCGTCACTCCAACTCAACGCTTCCTTCAGTGCCATAGCTTCCATCCATTCTGCTGATTTCAGGCCCTTATAAACTCGAGTTTGAGCCTGTATCAGATCTCCATTATAGTCTCGGGCCACCATCCCAATAGCAACCTCCTCTCGGTCTTTAAAAACAGCTGCATCGATTGTCACCTTAATAGGATCCCTCTGTGGTTTTACCCAAGCACTAGCTCCGTCTCCATCATATCCATGTTGAAGAAGAGCACTTTTTGAATTAACTTGGGCTGTTTTCCATTATATAAGGTGTTGTTTTGCCAATGCCGCCACTATATTAACCGAGATTGACTTCTTGTTTCACACCACTTCATTCATCGCTTTCTAGATCGACCAACATATAGAAACAATCTCTGTTTTCCCATTTTGACTACCTCTGCTCAGAACGTTATTTAACCACTCCGCAAAATTATTTCCTAATACCCTGTGGTTATCTACAAATAAAATCTCCAGCAACTCGAAGCAAAAGTACATGACACAAGACTATGCAGAATAGCCTCATCTCCCACTGAGCAAACTGGGCATGTTCCCGAAGTTGCATCATCGTGGGTAGGCAGTTACTCAATGTTATCCATACCAGATTAAGAGTTTTGGGAGGAGCTTTAATTTTCTAGAGCTTACTTCATAGTTTATCATTATCACCCTGTGTGCCAGTGTCCTTTCATTGACTGTAAGAGGTTATATGCACTTCTAACAGAATACACACATGTAGTCTCTTTGCTCCAGTAAAACCACATCTCTGTTAATATTTGTTTCCAGCTGTGTGTTACGGATGCAACTTTGATCTCTATCATTAAACATATCCCTTATAACTTCCACATCCCATTCCCTACGATCCATGCATAAAAGACAGCTCACTTTATGATTGTCCAGACCTTCGTTTTCAGTTTCAATGTGTAGATTAATCTCGTCGTTTAACCATGGTTGTCCCTTGATATTGATACTCTCACCTGAATCCACTCTCCATGTTGAGCAGGATTGAAGCTGGATACGTTACCTCAACAATACTGGTTTGGATAACTCAACATAGAATAAGGACTTGAAAATAATACTATGTTCTACTAAGAATCAGCACATATTGAAGTCATGGTATACACACAAAGATATTAGTAGTTGCAGTGAAGAAGGCGTCAACAAAAGACCATTTGAAGTTCATTAATATGTTCAAGCAACGGAGTAATAAGGTTGAAGTCATTCGTAGCAGTTAGTATGATCAGTGTGAAGACCTAAAGGATTCTAAGTGAAGTTGTTTATATATGGTAGAA
>PHNY01251534.1:1901-16391 GCA_003724115.2 Anethum foeniculum
AGGGCCTGACCCCTCAACTCAAAACTACGTTTTTTGACTTGATCCCTAACAAACAGCAAGGTACGTAAGCATCTTGTAAAGGCAGTTTTGAGTCGTGAAACACAAGAGCGGTCATAAAAGCTCGAAGCTTACAACCCTAATTGCAGAAACGTTATATTCGATCCACAACAATAGGAGAAAAGTTTTAATTTATAAAAAATAATAGAATTAAAAGTTCTATTTTTAGTAAAATAGGTGTTTATAAAATATAATTAAATATGTTTTTTTTAATTGAAAGTAGATACTTGAGATGATTCGATCCTCTTATTTTAATTTCTAGAACCGAGAGATCCATGAATTAAGATCATTCCATTTAAAGAAACGGATGAACATAGATAGAATCAGACAAGAATTTGTAAAGGGGAAATATTCAAATTTATACAAAAGATATATAATTAAAAGTTGTGTTAAGTAGAGTAGGTTTTTGAAAATATAGAGGATAATATTTGAGTTTATTAAAAAGACATAAAATCAAAAATTTATTGAAAATAGGTAAAACATACAATTAAAAATATTATTGAAAGTAGAATAGTTGTACAAATTTATAAAAGAAAAGAATTTGAATTTATATAAAGAGATATAACTAAAAGTTGTACCGGAAATAAAGTAGAGTTTTGAAAAAATAGATTTCAGCGAGAGAGCGGTTTGATTAGAATGATTGTGTCAACAAGGGTACGGTTCAATAAATAGGATCGAGTCAATTATTAAAATTATAATTGATAAACTAATTTAAGAATGCAATATACTGATTTTTATTAAAAAAAGTTTATAATGCCGCCGCGAAGCACGACTTTATTAACTAGTTTATATTTAAAACTTGAATAATATGATTCCGAAAAATTAAATTATCTATATAATAAGTGTGTTATATTTATATGCTTGTTATAAATTTATTTAAAAATTACTTCAATTACATATTTGTTTTATACTAGCTTATTGCCCGTGCAATGCACGAGTTATACGGAACATTGTAATATTTTATAGAAATCGTATGAATACGAATTATATAAAAGAATCATGTGAATATCGATAGTTTAGCTTAAAACATAATATTAAATAATAAATCAACATGACTAAGAATTTATTTCCGCCTTCATCAAAACTTCATACATTAAACATACTTTTTTGTGAGATTAGTCCCAAAATTCTCCCCAAACTCTTGACCAAAATTTTTGTTAATGTATTTGAAACTAATAAATAAAATAAAAAATTTTATGTAATGTATTTAAATCTACTAATGTAAATATTATATATTAATTTATCATTAAAAGTTGAATAATACATAATGAGTAGATATTAAATATGTTATTAATAAAATTTTGAAGTTATAAATAATAAATTTAGATACTTTAGTAGAAATAATCGAACCTAAAAATATTTATCGGGTTTCATTTGATTTATTTCGATTTTATCTTGATTTCTAGAAATCAGATTTTGACAATTTTACAACCCACGCGAGGCTCACGAAATATTCTTTAATTCAATGATAATTTAAAAAATATTATTTACATAAAATTTTCGAGAAATTGAAGAGAAAAAACAGTTACGAATTTTTATTTTATGTATACAATTCAATTTAGGATGCCTACTAACTAATTTATTCAATTTAGAAAACCTACTTAGTTTTGGTTAAGATTATGAAAATAAAATATTTCCTTATTTTAGATCCAACGGCTACCATCTATTTCATTCAAGATCTTATGCATATTATATTATAAGGATATAATGTTATATATGTTATGAGATCATTTGTATTAATGAGCCTGCTAAAAGTTTTTTTTTTTGAAAGTGAACCTGCTAAAAGTTAAAATTTAGTTCAAACTTGTATTAAAAATTTATCATAAATAACACAATTGACATTTAAAATTATATTATAAAGTTTCTATAATTAAAATGGGTTATAATAAGTAAATGGTTCTTTTACAAACTTAATATGAATACCAAACCTAAAAATGGATAATTCATTTGGTCAAACTAAAGTTAAAAATCATATCCCGAACCAAAATACGGATACTGAATCTTAATAAAGGGTTATCCAGCAATTTGTAATATATAGATATAAATATTTTTGAAGTTTATTAAAATGTTATATATTTTCAGATTTAATCTAGAAAATATTTTTTGGGCATTTGGAAAATTGCGTGTTCATTGGATCAAATTGAACTTCTATATGGAATTTTTAAAAAGTTCAGATTCTATTCGGGTCTAATCGTATTTTTATGAATATTTTTTAAAATTCAAATTTTATTTGTGCTTTTTGAGGGATTTTGAATTTTCAGATCAGATTTTCGAAAAAATAAGAAATTTGTTCAACGATCGTGGATCAAGGTAAACCGACCCGAACTATATTCTGAATTGGACTTAATGAATTTTTTTCCTAGTCGAATTTCAATATTTGGACATTTCGATCATGTATGTACACATGTAATGGTAAAAAGAATATTATCCAAAGTTTTTTAAATTATTTAACTTTTTAATATTTCCTTTTCCTAATTCTTAGCTGCATCAATATAAATATTTTAATTCCCTCACAAAAAATATAAAATATAAATATTTTAGTTCCAATAAAAAAATATTTTGACTTTTTGTATTCATAGATTTATAGTAATAAAATTGTTCTATTTCTACGTAATATCAGAGTTTTTGAAATTATTATCTATTTATATGTTCGTTATGTTATCTGTTTGTTCATTTTAATAATTAAGAAAAAAATCAATATATTTTTTTGCATAGTTATTTATAAGTAACATTATCATTAAAATAAAAAATAAAAAAAACGATATTTTCTCAATGTTTTAGGATTCTTACCATTCTGCATACAAATATGAAAAATCAAGAACTTTTTCAAATATAATATGGTGGTGAAGGAGAAAATTTTGCAGATCGGAGCATTGTCGAATATTAGTGTCTCCATGCTCCGTTCCCTCTCTAGATGATATATTTAGTAAAAAAAATTTATTTATATTAAATTATATATTTACAAGAATATATATGTAATGTCATAATTTTTAATTTTTAATCCATTAATGAAATTAATATTTACATATTATGAAATAATAAAAATATATTAATATTATTTTTGTTTCATCAATCCAATGATTAAATATTAATTCCAATTAAATATAATTTTAAATTAAAATCAAATATTTTGAATTATCGTTGTAATTTATATTAGAACATATTATTCATAATTTATATTTTATTAGAAAGAATTAAGAATTTCCCATTACCCGGGATCTTGTTCTCCGCTCGGGATTGTAATCGAGAAGTAGACTAATCTCCATTCGTAACTGGACGAGTTCTGGGTTTCTTTTCGGATTTAAGAATCAGAGAGGAGAATAATCTATATATATTATAATGTGAGGAGATCGAAAAGTCACCAGAATCGTTTAAAATATTTTTCTTGAATTTTCATTTTTTCATTTTTTTATTTAAAAAATTATTCTTGCATTAATTAGCATTTAATTAGTCATTAATACTCTTTTTAAATATATAATAAATTTGCTTTATTTTATTTATCTAAAGTTTTGCATTACTTACCCCTATTAGATATATAACAAATTTACTTTGTTTTATTTATATAAAATTTTAGAAAACTTTTTCTAAGTATTATAATAATTATTTCCATATAAAATATTAATTATCTAAATTAAAGTAATATTATTTTCAGATAAACTGATGACTTAAAATTACTGATACTATGTCATTTTTTGTTTTTTTTATCAAGATCACTGTAATTTTCTAGGTGATTATACGATAAACAACGTTAACCTTTCGGGAGATTCAATATCAATGGCTACGATAATCGTGATAAATTAAGAAATTACATATTCTTGAACACTTTTAATACACATTAATTGTACCCATTTGAAGCACTTTTAATATTTTTTTTTAAAATTACATTTAATAAAAGCTATCAACAATATAAAAACTTTCAAATTTTATTTTAAAATACTAAATATAAATGTATATTCTAAAAGCAGAGCAGCATCGGTGACATGGCCGTATATCTTTTATTAGAATTAAGATTTTTATATTCTCGGTAAGTCATTCCGATATTAGTGTCGCTTTCAGACCTACTTCACTGGTCAATCTACATTCTTATTTCCGTTCTATTAATTAATTAATAATATTGGTTTAGTCTTACAAATTTCGCATATGAATAAATTACACATGAGTGTGATTTACTCGATTAAATTGAATCAATCCAATCATTTTCTCAGTCGATTAAATTGATAAATAAAATTATAAATTCATTATTTCCGTAACATAAGGAAATTAATTAATATTTTAACTAAATAATTCATACACTATTATTGGACATACAATATTAGTGGGTGTCAGCTTTTAAGAACTTTATTTAGTTATATTTAAAATTACGTTAATATTGTAATTGTGATTTTTCGTGTTTTTTATTTTTTGATATTATTAAATTTTATTTATAATAAGAGTATTCTCCAACATATAATAATAGTACATCCAAATTATTATGAATCAATTTTTTTCAATAAAATTCACAAGAAAATCATCAATTTTGTTAAAATAATAATATTTTATGTTTACAATTGTGAGTACTTAAAATAAAATTTATAAGTTGGCTATCTATCTATATCTCTATATATAAATTATTTTTAAGTAAGCTGGCGACGTAAAATTATTTATATTATGTTATTTTCTATTACCTATTCAAGATCAATTCAATTTACTTGATATTAATTTTTCGAGAAATCTTTTAACAATGTTCGTGAATGGACCGTGATAACTTATAAAACTATATATATTTTTCGGTTTACATCGATCGATAATTTGTATACAAGTAATATCAACATGTTTTTATTTTTACACGTGAATAAATACATTTAACCAACCCTATTAAATTTAACCAACCCGACCCTTTTCTCTACCGATTAAATCAATTAAAAAGTTATACACTATTTATTTTATTATATTGTATGGGAATAAATTAATATTTTAATTAAATATATTCTTATTCTTATACTAATACTAAGCATGTATATTACTTAAGGTGTGTCGACTTTTAAGAACGTTTTTTAGTTATATTTAAAAAAAAATTATCGTAAGGATGATACTCATAATGTAATTGTTATTTTTTATGTTTATAATTATTTTTAGATTATTAAACTTTTAGATACATAATGAGAGTGTTCTTCCATGTAATGATTATTCATGTAAATTAATTTAAATAAATTTTTATGGAAAGTTATTAAATTTGCACTAAGAGAGAAAGTAAATAAAATGAAGAAAAAAAGAAATTTACTCGCTCAAAAAGGATGAAACATGACTCTGTACAATATTTTTATTAACTTCTTTTCGACATATAATCGAATTTATCGATAATTTAAAAACCATAAAATTAATAGATTTTTGACTTTCATTCTAACAATTCATAAGCATCCACAAATATTAAAATTTGTTGTACTAAAAAGGATTTTGTCAAACACAAAACACAAATTATAATTTCTATAGCATATAACGGGCAAATTCTAATTTGTCATATCAATTACCATATAATTAATCTTGATATACAATGTTAACAAATACATAATTTTTAGAAAAACTTCGTGCTGCGCATAGCGCGGCTTTATATCCTCGTATTTCCTAATACCAAATTAACAGTGACACCCATTCTCATAAATGGGCCTTATAAAAGAAACTCCAACCATGATCACCTGTTAGATAAAAAGTTTATGTGGCAGTGTAATATACATATTAGGTAAAATTTATAGCCCTCCAACCATGACACCTGTTAGCTAAAATTTTTAGATATCCTCTATCTAATCTTCTATATCTGTTGAGTCTATTAGCATTAGCTAAAACATCCACGTCACGTTTATACAATATTTAAACCTAGGTGTACACATAAATATATACATATATTATATGTGATACAAAATTCTTATTTTATAATTAGTTTTTTTTAATTAATATAATATTAAGTGTAAAAATATTGTTTTTTCATTAACCAAATTTATTAATTATATTAACATACAATTGCATTTTTACAAAAATACTAATAAATCTAACATAATATAATATAATTATATTTTAATATATATATATATATATAAGTAATTTTTATTAATTATTTTTTTGCCGTATTTAAATATAATATTAGATTTTCAATTATAATATTTATAAAGTTGCAATTATATTCATTTTTTTCATTAAATATATAATTTATTTTCACTTTTATTGAATTAAATATTAACTAAATTTATTTAATCATTTAATATATATATATATATATTAAAAGTAAATATAAAATAACATTTTTGAATATAGCTAATCATTATAGCTAATGCCATCGGAGTAAATGACCTTACAGATTCAACAAAATTTTAAATAATGGCTATTTGGCTAACCATTTTAGCTATTGTGGTTGGAGTTGCTCTAAAGAGGACACATATTTCCTCACGACACCGCAGTTGCACTATTAATTAACTTGACTTACAGATAATTTAAGGAAATAATAGATACTCTCTCCATTCCAAATTAACTGTCCGTTTTTAAAAAAATACGTATATTAGAAAAAGTCAATGTTATAAAAAGTTGTATTTATATTAATATTAATTGCATTAAATGAATATAATTTGTGAAATAGAGTTTACATTGAAAATATAAATTGAAAATGTGTGACATAGAGATGATTTTGGAAATATAAACTAGAGGATAGTGTTTGAAATTTATTTGAAAAATTACATTGAAAGTTGAAATGGACAATTAATTTGAAACAAAAATTCTAACAAAATCTTTTCACAAAAATGGACAATTATTTTGAAACGGAGGGAGCAATATCTTTTTTTAGAGGTCGTAAGAGGACAAGGTTTTGTTCTATTTGTTGAAGATCTTATATTATAGTATTAATCTCGTGAGTTATTTTTTATTTTTTTTTGAAACCAAAACAAAGATCTTTTATTCATTCACCATATCACGAAGAACACTCTCCACCAAACAAGAAGGAGGAGATGTAAAATAATTCTGGCAATTTACTAAACAGGGAAATCTAGCTAACTCATGAGCCACTCTGTTAGCATAATTCCTAACAAAATTAACAGAGACCCCTTCCAATTGTTGAAGTCGTAGTCTGCAGAGGTCAAGAACTTCACCCACCTCCAAACAATTTAAACTACCACTTCTAATACTTTGAACTGTTAGAAGAGAATCCGTTTCCACAATAATCCTTCTATCCTGCAGCTGTCGTTCCATGATCCACGATAGGGCATCATTAACGCTAATAACTTCAGCTTCAAGAACTGAATCAGGTGAGGGAAAAGCCAGATTCTTACCTGCAATGAACGAGCCTCTGGAGTCCCTAAGGACCATACCAACCGTAAATGAAGGTAAACCCTGAAACATCGAAGCATCTACATTAACCTTCAGTACTCCTTCTTCTGGTGGTAGCCACTTACATGCACCAGACTGATTGTTACCGTGACTCCTTTGAATGATTTTCGCTTTATCATGCCTAGCTTTCTTCCACTCATTGACAATACTGAAGGTTCCATCTATGGCTGAAACAGGAGTCAACACTCTATCCTCCAGACTTTCTTGTTCCGCCAATACCAGATGCCCCACAACACCGTACATATTCTAGAGTTCTCTTCAACTGGGAAATTTTCTAACTTATCCAGCAGCCAATCAGAAACAACCTCAACCTCACGCATATCATAGACAAGGTTCACATCACTTCAGCATTCAGAAGCAAAATCATAGTCAAAGAAGATATGTGACATATGCTCAATATCTTTAACACATAGAGGACAAGTGATAGGAACATTGGCACCCTTACATCCCAAACGATTACATAGAGGAACATTATTACGACAGAAGCGCCATATAAAGATCTTCATCTTGTGAAGAATAAGTAATTGCCAAAGCTTACCTCACCCACGACTTGCAGGTATGTTGGACGTGTTAGCATTTTCGTTGTACCAAAATCTGTAGCCCTCCTTAGCAGAGTAAATACCATTACTGGCTCTAGACCAGACAACTCTATCGCTCACATTGCGTTGAGGAATTGTGATCGCTAAAATGGCCTCTGCATCCACTTGCTCGAAATTTTCCCTAATTAAACTAGCATTCCAACTATTGGTATTAGAAGTAAACAAACCGGCCACAGACTCATTCCTACATTCATAACGATGATTATCTTCAGCTCTAAAATCAACCTTTTTACGCAGCCGTGGATCCTTAGTAGCTGAGATACTCTCTTCATCCCCTAAAACCCAGCGAAAACCTTTCTTCAACTCCTCATTTGCTGTCCAGATACCTTGCCAAATAAAACTAGTATTATGTCCTCTACCAGCTTTCAGAAAATGGCAATCAGAGAAGTATCGAGCTTTAAACAATCTTGATACCAACGAACCCGGATTATGCACAAAATTCCAGCAGTGCTTACCAGTGCGAGCGATGTTAAAACCATACAAGTTCCTGAATCCTAAACCACCTTTGTTTTTTGCCATACAAATATTATTCCACGAACATCAGTTTATTACTTTTGAGCCACTCAGACCTGAACTCCACCAATACCTATTAAACATGACCTCCAACTATTGACAAAGAGATTTTGGTAGCAAAAAAACAAGACATGGTATAGGCTGGAATTGCCTGGGCCACATTACGAATGAGAACAGTTTTACCTGCTCGAGAAAAAGGTTTGGCTTGCCACCCTTGAATACGTTTACTAGCTTTTTCTTTCAAATAGCCAAATATCCGTTTCTTAGATTTGCCAACCAGCGAAGGAAGCCCCAAATATGTGGAATTAGTGATGTCATTGTGAACTCCCAGGATATTGGCTAACTCCCTCTGCTTGTCCTGGTGAATATTAGTACTGAATAAGACACCAGACTTCTGGTAGTTCATAGATTGGCCAGAGCAAGCTTCATAAGTATTGAGAAGATTTTTAACATTTCGAGTCTCCTTTATAGTCCCTCTAAAGAAGAGAAAACTATCGTCTGCAAAGAGCAAGTGAGAAATTGTAGGGGCTGTAGGACTTATAGTACAACCATGAAAGTCACCATTTGCAGAAGCTTCATCTATAACATTTGATAAACGCTCTACACAAATGAGAAAGATATAGGGAGATAGAGGATCTCCGTGGCGCAAACCTCTCTTCGGGTAAACTGGACCAATAATAGAGCCATTCAAACAGAAATTGTAAGAAACAGTACGAACACAAAGCATCATCCACGTAATCCATTTTTCACAGAAGCCCATAACCCTCATTCTGTTTTTAAGATAACTCCAATTTACACGATTGTAGGCTTTACTGATGTCCAGTTTAAGAGCAACCTCACCTTCATTACCTCGATTTTTCTGCCTCATATGGTAAATTACTTCAAAAGCTACAAGCACATTGTCAACAATGCTTCGACCTTGAATAAAAGCGGATTGGTTCTCCGAAATAGCACCTGGAAGCACAGCTGTAATTTGATTTGCAAGCACTTTGGCAAGAATTTTATATAACACGTTACAAAGGGAAATAGGACGCAAATCCTTCATAGTAGAAGCATTCTCCTTCTTCGGAATGAGAACAACATTTGTACAGTTCAACTCTTCTGGGAACACATTACAGTCAAGCCAGTTTTTACAAAATTGAAACACCTCACGACCCATAATTGACCAAAAAGACTGGAAGAACGCAGGGTTCAATCCATCAGGTCCCGACGACTTATCGGGATGCATCTGTTTCAAGGCCTCTGTAAACTCCTCAAAATATAAAGTCTCCGTCAGTTTCAAATTTTGTTCATGAGAAATAACCCCACGGCTTGGCACCTGTACCGACTCGTTGTTAACCACCTTTCCTGCAAACAAGTCTGTAAAGTAGTCTTTGACAATGTTACACATCCCTTCATGATCGTTAACTTGATCCCCTGCATCATTCACCAAGAAATTAATGTTATTTGCCTTCCGTCGTGCAGAAGCACTAGCATGAAACAACTTAGTATTCTCATTTCCATCCGCTAACCAGTGCATCTTAGCTCTCTGTTTCCAATGCGTTTCTTCCTGTAGCAACAGTAAATTGAGTTTCTCCCCTTCACTTAAAAATTCTTTGACACTGTCATTTGTCTTGTCTACTAGCATCGCAAGATTTCTTTTACAGACCTTCAACTTTTCTCTAAACTTATGAAAGAGTGTCCGTCCCCAGTTCTCCATAAAAGATGAAACCGAAAATAACTTGGGAAGAAGATGAATTGGAGGTAGATTAATCCAAACATTCGTGACTTCTTCAACAAAATTTGCCTCCTTCAGCCATGAGTTCTCAAACCGAAATCTAAAATTCTTCAACGATATTTTCGTATTTACCAACTCCAAACATAAAGGCTCGTGATCCGAAACAGCAGAGTGATGAAGAGTAAGATTACATAGAGGAAATTTGGACCACCACCCGGCGGTAGCAAAAGCCCTATCCAACCGTTCCCTGACCCATTCTCTAGTGCCCCTACTTTTCTCCCACGTATATCTCGCTCCACTTAGATCCAATTCTATAAGCTAATAACTCTCAATAGTATTACGAAAACCATCCAATAAATTACGAGGGTGAAGAGAATTACCTTTCTTATCTGCTTCATATAACATGTCGTTAAAATCACCCCAAATACACCAGGGTAAACTTGAAATACTCTCTAGATGCTGAATAAGATTCCAAGAGTTTTTCCTTTTGTTACTTCCGGGAAAACCGTAGAAACAAGTCATAAGGGCAAACATATTATTCTCAGAGAAAACCACATCAATATGATTTTGTGAATATCCCGTTATCTGACACTGAACATGACATTTCCACAAGACTGCCAATCCACCACTCCTTCCAACTCTATCAACCGAAAAACACTGATCGAACCCAAAGCGTACTCTGAGCTCTTCTATCTTACTACCAACTGATAACGTCTCTGACAAGAAAAGAAAACTAGGTTTACAGGTTTTGAAGAGATCATTAAGTGCTCGAACTGTGCGAGGGTTCCCCACCCCTCGACAGTTCCAACCAAGGCAATTCATTTGGACTGGCTAGCTTGCCTCGCAAGCTTAGCCAAAAAAGTTGAGTGAGACTCTGAACAATCATTATGAGAAAGAACAGGGGCTGGTGTGTTGTTGCCAACGTCATATTCCATATTACTAACAACATGGGCTTCACTCCTCTGTCTTTTCCTTTCTTCAATACGAAGCCTATCTAATTTATCATCCTCAGGCCCAATCACTAGACCCGGGACTGGATTTCCCTCCACATAATTTAAATTAGCACCTATCATAACTGGAGATCCCTGATTTGTAGTAATTCCAATATTATCCTCATATCTATTAACCACCTGTTTATTTGACTGCACCAAATCAGGTTTTTGAATTCCCGAAGATCTCGCTTTATCCTCATCCTTGCCAAATCTGTTCTCCAACCTGCTATCACGCTCCTCCCTGAGCCACTTGCTTTTACCACCGCCGGCCACCTTCCTCGATGGTGCACAAAGCCAACTCCCCCACTCCTTAGCTTCTCCACCCGTCCTCGACTCCAATCTCTTCTTACAGAACCTCTCCGTGTGGGATAACAATCCACAAACAAAGCAAAATTCTCTAAACTTCTCATACTTACATAGAACCACAGCCTCCGTTTTATCCTTCTTGCAGATTTTCTTTTTTCTTTTCAGAGGCTTCCACACATCTATACGAACTCGTAAACGCATAAACTCTCTCCAGATGTTGGAGTTATTATTAGAATCATACTGAAGAAATGAGCCAAAGAAGTTTCTGAGTTTATTCTTATTAGAGTTTTGGATAATATATTGTGTCTGCTTCTGAAATTCTGTCCGTATTCTAGTGAATTGTCCGTTTTAAAAAGTTTTTAGGAGATTTTACACTTTACACTTATACAATTTGGATAAGTATTTATTATGTTATCTTGTAAACATTAATTACCCTCGTCAGGGATAAAGACGAGTCCTTAAATTTGGGGCAAGTCATTGATTATAATTGACTATAAAATAAGGAGATAGTTGGTAGCGTACTCCGACAAACCAGCATAATGCTTTATCTTTGAAGTGCCGAAATTTTAGTCGATTCTTGACATTTTTAACTATGCCTCATTATTGGATGGTGAGACTCTAGAACTGTTTAGGTTTTTTGCTCCGAACCAGAGTTCTACGAGTAGCCACTAATCATAATCTAAGTAACTCCTAATAAGAGCATCTCCGATGCAAGTAACTAAAACTGTTAGCTAAAACATGATTAACTAAAATTTTGTTGAACCTGTAAGAATATATGCTCCATTGGTATTAGTTATTATCATTAACTATATTCAAAATATTATTTTATTATTAATTTCAAATATACAATAAAAATAAATTTAATTAATTTTATTCAATATAAGTGAAAATAACATAATATATTTAATTAATATATATTTAATGATAGTATTATAAATTTTTTATATTTATGTCAATATTTTAAAGTAAATATTATGAAATAAAAACAAATATTTTTCACAATTGATTGAAAATATGATAACACATTTAAAAATGAAAAAACTAAGTTAACAAACATTACTTACATATAAAACATATAACTATTAAATATTTTATTATATTAGAGTATTAGAATTTTTATAAATTTGGTTAACAATATAATAACATTTTTACATTTAATATTATTTAAAATTATTATTTTATAAATAAAAATACTAATAGTACAACAATAGATATAATGATGATGAACATATACATACATACATATATATATATATATGTAATTTTTGTATTATAATATTATGTATTTAAAAAGTGTCTTCAATAGTTTAAATTAAATATTTTTAAAAAAATTAAGGTATTATATTATATGTTATAAATAAAAACAAAATTCAAAAGAAGGTGTAAGCTAGGTTACACATAAGATATTTTAAGCAGAAGATGACGTGTGTTGATTTAGATGATGACAGGAGGATCAACAGATGTAGCGTACCCTTTTTTCGGTATCTAAAATTATAACTAACAGGCTCCTACGTTGGAGTGAGTCATATTTTCCATATTAGATATAATAAAGTGACACGTAGATATTATACCTAACAGATGTCTGACGTTTGACGTTGGGGATGCTCTAAACAACCACCACACTCCAATGACCCTACAAAAATACCATCACATTTCTTGATTTCTAAGAAGAATCACAAATTTTTGTGTTCTCACATTCCTAGTTAAAAAAAAAATGTTAACAAGAAAACACACACCATTACACTAAACTACACCAATTTTAATAGGTCCATTTCCCCACTTAACTAATATTATATGACATATATCATCAGAACAATCTCTTTCTTACTCCACTATTTTTTTTTATCTCATATGAATTCAATTTATATTTAGTAATAAAAAAGAATCAATAAAGAGTGAATATGAGAATTATTGTTGAAGATGAACTTACATTAGATCACTAAAAGCCAATATTTTATATTATATTTAGAATAAAGATGAAAAGTCTCCATGAGCTGCTCTTAGCTAATAACTAATAAGTAATTTACTTTAAATTTCAAAGGCATACGAAATAAAGTAAAAACTATTTGGTATTAGTGGTCCACTATCTTTTGTTGGACGTCAAGTAAAATAGCTTGCCAACTAGTGGGCTAATCATTTCTCATGAAAGGTTAGGGCTGCAAATGAACAGGGTCGTTTGTGAACAAAACTCGGACTCGGCTCGTTTAAGTCAACTCGGCTCGGCTCGTTTTCTTAAACGAGCCGATCTTGAACATGAAAATGAGCTCGGTTCAGTAAACGAGCCGAGCCGAGCCGAGCTTTTAGTGTGTTCGGCTCGGACTCGGCTCGAACTCGGCTAACTCGACTTGGCTCGGATAAAGTATATATATATATATATTAAAAATAATAATTTTTTTACCAATCACTTGTATAAAGATTTCAAAAAAATTTTCACTAATTTAAGATATATTCTTTTACATATTTTATTTATTATAGAGTAAATTGTAGATGAGAGTTTTGGAATTTTTCCGGAGATGTGATAAAGTGAAAGTGTGAATTGAAATTGCAACAAACAGATAGAAACTAAGTACTTGTACTTCAATTAGGGGGAAATGAAAAAATTATCTACCGCTTATAAATATTAATAATTTTAATCTTAAGTACTTGTATAATACTACTTGTGACTTGTGTTTGATTTTTTATAGAATAATTAATACAAATCCGAATTTTACATCGTAATAAAATGATATAGAAGAAAGAAGTGTGAAATGTGAGTGTGAGTATATCATTGGAAGATAAGACTGGTATTTGATCTCGATATAACTTGTAAAATTATAAATTATACTTTAAGATTGGTCCATTAAAAAATATATGCGAACTATTAGTAGACAACTCGACTTTGTTCGAACTCGGCTCGAGTTCGGCTCAGCTCGGTTGTTCGTGAGCAAACTCGGGTTCGGCTCGCTTATTAACGAGCCGA
>PHNY01251538.1:427-22456 GCA_003724115.2 Anethum foeniculum
ATGGGAGCTCGGCACGCATTTTAACTCTCATTTATAACATAGTTTCATAAATAATTTTAAATTTCTTCTTTTTCTGAATAAAAGTTTAACACTTAAAGTTTAATTCAAAAAAAAAAAACTTTTAAAAATGAATTACGGAAACATACTTTATATTCACCTTAAAATGCGTGTCAAACATTGAAAAAATTATGTACGATTTTTCTACCATGTGCCCATGGACAAACAATAAGCGCAGAAATTTATAAATTTGGGCTAATTTTATTGGTGGAGTTTTTATGAATGCAGGGGTTCACTAATATTTAAAGAATGAACCAATTAAAATGACTTAAAATTATGAATTTTCGCGTTCATTATGTGCTCATAATCACGCGGCAGAAAATTCGAATTATACAATAAACAGAAACAGAGGGAGTACAGTCAACCTCTGGAATTAAAAACGGTAGGTGGCAGGGCCTCTTTCTTCCATTAAGTTGCAAATTGTGTGTGAACTGGGAACCCCCTCGTTCAGCAACTCACTCTGTCACAGCTCACAAATCTATGGCACAGTCTCTCTTCTTTTCGTCAAATATTACATGCTCAAATCATTTTCTCAAAGGTACAAGCTTTCTCATCTCTTTACTTCTGTTTGAATATCGTCTGTTTCTCTCTAGTTTTGCCTGTATATGCTTGCTGTAAATTAGTCTCTTTTTCTGTATTGTAATCAGTTGAGGTTAGTGTGTATCTTGTTGTGTTAAAATTGGTTTTCTAAGTACTACGTGCACTGCAAATAATTAGCAGTATTGATCATAGACAATGTTATAACTTATAAGGCTATTGAGTTTATTAGCTGCTGTTATCTGTAAATTACGACCTGCGAAAGCCATCAGATCAACAAATCCAATAGTCCGGTCCGCGGAACACTGGAAGTGGGAACTATTACTTACTGCCTTGGCTCGAAGTAAAAGTCCTGTTTGAGGTTTTTTCAATTGTGATTGTCAAATGTTATCCAGATCATTATATATTGTTAAGCCCTTGTCGGTAGAGTTGCCATTGGTCATTCTGTAAATTTGATTGTGGTGACACATTTCAAATAGATCCAAGATTTTGTTAGCATTCTACTGATTATTAGTGTTTTAGTTCCTCGGTAATTTGGCTTTATGGCCTAATGAGTTCTAAATTGTTGTATAAGAAATTTTTGAGAAAAACTCTATGGGCGGTAGATGAAATGAGAGTAAAGGGAGAGAAACTAACCTTGCAAGATGCCTAGCACTTGTGCACATGAGCACTGGTTTGTTACCAAGAAGCGTTGCTTCAGAATTTGATAAATAAATGATATATGGTTATTGTATAGCTGCATAGTGTCACAGATACTCAATGTACATTTTATGTAGTACTACTGCAAAACTTCCGGGGACTTGTTTATCTCTTTTACTTGCATTATCTAACAAGTTTAATAGTTTTATATTGAGTATAATTATGAATTATCATGCTAAATTTTAAATCCGACTTCAAAAGTGATTGTCATTGTGTACTCTCTGATGATCATTAATTTGAAATAAATTTTTGCATGTTCAAGGGGAGGAGCACTGCGGTTTGTTTAATGCGTTCAAAACCTCACCGGGTCATCTAAAGCTCTCACATAGCTGTAGATCCACAAAGACAACTACTTGCGCTGCTTCTCAATCAATTGAAATCCCTCGTCAATGGTACAATCTAATTGCAGATCTTCCGGTCAAGCCTCCTCCAGCTCTGCATCCAAAAACCTATAAACCTGTTACTCCTCAGGATTGGTCGCCTCTATTTCCTGAGGAGTTGATTAAGCAGGAGAATAGTGATGCCCAGTTCATTGACATCCCAAAGGAGGTTATTGATGTATATGAGCTCTGGCGCCCAACTCCACTTATCAGGTAGGTATGGTTTTACTTTGCAGGTATATGTTGTGCGTATCGGTATAAGATTTATCTTATATTTTTTGGTACAATTTAGAGCAAAGAGGCTGGAGAAACTGCTTGATACCCCGGCCAAAATATATTACAAGTATGAAGGTGTAAGCCCAGCTGGGTCGCACAAACCCAACACTGCAGTCCCTCAAGTCTGGTACAATAGTCAAGAAGGCATCAAGAATGTTGTAACAGAAACTGGTGCAGGTCAATGGGGGAGTTCATTAGCTTTTGCATGCAGCTTGTTTGGTCTCAACTGTGAAGTAAGTTCAGAATAACATTGTTGTCATATATAGGTTCGTTAATACATTCCATTAAGCATGTCTGATGAGGTTCCATTTAATAGTAAGAGATAAATCTCCTAGCAATTGCATTTGCTGTCATTGATTTACAAATACATCTAAATTTAGACGCACAGTTATCATAAACTTTTAGTTAAATGATGAACTGTGATCCAGAACTTTTGATTAAGACTTAATTTGGATTTAGCCATAAGCCTAATCAGTCGTGAATCATGAACCTTTGTTTTGGTTTTATACCTAGGTGTGGCAAGTTCGTGCCTCTTATGATCAGAAGCCTTATCGTAAATTAATGATGCAAACTTGGGGTGCTAAGGTACACCCTTCTCCGTCAACTATTACTGAAGCTGGTCAAAGAATTCTTGAAAACGATCCATCAAGCCCAGGCAGTTTAGGAATCGCTATTTCTGAGGCTGTCGAAGTTGCAGCCAAAAATCCTGATACAAAGTATTGTCTTGGCAGTGTACTTAACCATGTTTTGTTACATCAGACTGTTATTGGTGAGGAGTGTATTAAGCAGATGGAGGCTATTGGAGTGACTCCAGATGTTATTATTGGATGTACTGGTGGCGGTTCAAATTTTGGTGGCCTTGCTTTTCCTTTCATCCGAGAGAAACTCGCTGGAAAAATCAACCCTCTTATACGAGCAGTTGAACCTGCAGCATGCCCTTCATTGACAAAAGGAGTATATGCATATGACTATGGCGATACTGCTGGGATGACTCCTTTGATGAAGATGCACACACTTGGACATGAATTCATACCTGACCCTATCCACGCTGGTAAATCTTTTTTCCTAATAGCTAATTCTAATCTTGCACTTTTCATTCTGACGGATCTTCTGTCTAACAGGTGGTTTACGCTACCATGGTATGGCACCACTAATTTCCCATGTCTATGACCTGGGCTACATGGAAGCATTTGCAATTCCTCAGATTGAATGCTTTCGAGGTGCAAATTTTTCTTCTCTTATATTTTTTAAATGATTTTATAATCTTAAACTTGACTTGCTTAACAATAAGAATCCCTTGCTACAGGTGCAATACAATTTGCTAGGACCGAGGGACTGATACCAGCACCTGAACCAGCTCATGCTATAGCTGCCACCATCAGGGAAGCTCTACACTGTAAAGAAACTGGAGAATCGAAAGTAATTCTCATGGCAATGTGTGGACATGGTCATTTTGACCTGCCTGCCTACGATAAATATTTGCAGGGAAGTATGGTGGATCTGTCATTTGCAGAGGAGAGGATACAAGAATCAATGGCAAGCATTCCTAACATGTCACAGTAGCGAAACTAACTTCTTCCAATAAAAATGTACTTTTTTTTCGAGCCATACATGACGTTAAATTTAGCAGAGATGAGGAATTTGGGTTATAGAACAGAGGCCACCTATATCTCCTCTTTCTTCCTTGTTTCTTCCCTTTCTTGTCCGTTTTGTATTGGAGCACATTTTGTTGTATTCACATTCGTTTCTAATAAATGTTTGTATGGCAAGTTTTAATTGATTGAAACAATAATTCTAACAAATATAGAGATCTCTTGCATGCATTAACGTGTGAGCAATGAATTAATTTTCTTTTTTTTAGCAAATTGATCAGGGGGAAAAACACCCATTTTTGATTAGTGGTAGTGAAAATACCCATTTTTAATTGGGATGGCGAATTTTACCCATTGAGATATACATATGTAAATTGGATATTCGTATTATGCATTGTTGAGTTGGGTATCAGGAAATTTTTAATTTTTTTTATATGTGATACGCATTTGTCACTTGGGTATCACATATGAGATACGCATTTGACAAATGCTTATTATAGAAAAAAATAATTTTTTTGAGATACCCATTTGCCAAATGCGTATCATATACAAAATGAGATACACCATTCACAAATGCGTATTCCAATCGTTAAAAACAACCGACACCTCCGAAAATTGTTATTTTTATTAATCTTAATTAAAAAAGTGTTATTATTTAACAATTTCTCTCAAAACATTCAATGAAAATAATTTTTTTTGCCAAATTAATGAAAATAATTTTAATTATAATAATTTTACTTTTGTCTTTTATTTGACTTAAATATTATAGTTTTATTATCCATTCCTATAGTTAGTTATAAATAAAGTTAGTTATAAATAAATAATTAATTATTTTATAAATTTATTACCCTTTCCAGTTGTTAAATTTTCGGTGTACTTGAAAGGTTGGCTTATTTATGTTTTAATTAGATTATCTTATTTATTATTTTATTTTTTTGGGTCTACTAAAGATTTTATTTGGTTAGATCTTATTATTTTTTTAACGAATTATTATACATACATTTATTTCTTTATAATAAATTATTATCAGATAGAATTTTCTTTATTATTTTAACATGTTCTTTTCGTTTCTTTTATTTTTATTTTTAGGATGATCGGAAGAGTTTTAATGTGTATCCCCTTTTCAGACTTTAAAGCACAATTATATAGTTAAGGATATTGGAGTATAAAGCGACTTAATTACACATTACACATTTTGATAACATGAGAGAATTTTTACAAATAGTGGAAGACACTATTTTTGCATTTTTTCCAACTTATTTTTAGGATGATCGGAAGAGTTTTTATTAGTTGTATATAGAATGTAATTTGTGAAGGATGCTTTTTTTCCTTCTTGAGTTTTTTCCATAGGGTTTTATTCTTGCGAGGTTTTAACGTGGCCATTTTCGTGGGTTATCTTTTCGAACATTAAAGCGATATTATCTAAATTTCTGGGAGCACTTGCTTGTTTTTCAACTAGATGGTACACTTTTATGAATGAAAAAAACTATATCCCTCATATTGTATTTAAATCTTATTGATGGAAATTTTTCCTTCTGACAAAAAAAACTAAATGAAGAGGGGTGTATTTAATTGGGATTTTATAGGATTTTTAAAATTTCTGGGTATTTGTTTTGGATTCTAAATAATCTATCAAAATTTAGTGATATTCAATAATAATTGAAAAAAGTCTTTGAAAATCTGGAGGTATTCAATTCAGATTTGAAAAAGTGATGATATTCAATTTGGATTTTAAACAATTCATTGAAATCTGGTGGTATTTAAAAGTCCAAGGACTTTTTTTATTTGATAAAATGATTGATTTTGATGGATTTCGTAGTATATTTTATGTGTTTTGAAATCTTATTAAAATTCATAAGATTTTGAAGAATTTGTCAAAATCTCTACCTAAATCAGCAAAACTCTATTAAATTTTTAATCAACTACTCCGTTAAAATCTGTAACAATCATTTAAAATTTATGCATTATTATCCAAAATCCAAAATGAATACAGCATTAAAAAAACTTAAATTTGAATTGGGGGAAGCCAGGCCACACATTCAAAAATTTCACTTCCCGGGCAATACTCAAGACGCCAATTCCTTTCCATCTCTCAACTCCACATTACAAAACCTGTGTTTGTAAATCATTCATCGATTCCATGTCGAAAGCGCCCGTACAACTCCACATTCCAGGAATGGAATCAGTAATTGCTACAGTAACTGGATACCATGGCTTGCAAAAATTCAATCTTACCAAACTCATCGATCACGCTGGTGGAAACTATGTCGGTAACATGAATCCCTCTGTTACTCATTTGGTACTCTCTCCTCCCTACTCCGATACGATTCGATTATATTGTTATCCTGATGGTAAATTATTTGTTGTTTTTTTCGATTGTTTTGATTAGATTTGCTGGAAGTTTGAAGGCAAGAAATACGAGCTTGCGAGAAAATTTAAAATTGTTGTTGTTAATCATCGATGGATTGAAGATTGTATTAAGGAACGCAGACGTGTTCCGGAGCATTCTTATACTGCTCGTTGGTATGCAATTGTGTTTTTTCTCACCTAATTTTAAAATATCGGGTGTTATTGTTAGTTTCATTGCTATAACAAGAGCAATATAATATTCAAAAAGTGAATTAGGTGTGTTCTGTAGCTTATTTCTTTTGTTGATGTTGAAGTGGATAAATGCCTTGGATTTTGTTTTGCTTTTAACAGGATTTTAAATCACTTTGGTGCTTATTTGAGTTTGTTTAGCATTAGATATATGAGGAATTATGAATTTTTAATTACTTGTTGATACATTTTGTGATATATTCTCACCTAGTGAAGGTATAGGATTACAAGTGAAATATCTCAGCATAGTTGAGTTTGTCGAGTACCTCTATGTGGCAGCAGAAAAGATAAATTATGCTAGTTAC
Source organism: Anethum foeniculum (assembly GCA_003724115.2). Taxonomy (NCBI): domain Eukaryota; kingdom Viridiplantae; phylum Streptophyta; class Magnoliopsida; order Apiales; family Apiaceae; genus Anethum; species Anethum foeniculum. The sequence continues at coordinate 6,872 of PHNY01251538.1, forward strand.
ATGTGAATTATAAACTTATCCTTTGTTCGTATTTCTGTAAAATTCTTCTGCATTTGGTACTGTGAACTAATTAAGTAAATACAGTTGATAAGTATGTCTATTGCTCTCAGAAATGCTCAAAATGATTGATTTTTATGATTAATATTATATAAGATCAGGGATTTATTTGTATAGTTTTTCATCTTTCTGCAGCGGGAAAGAAGTGGGCACCCTACAGATGGATATACCAGCTGTTCCTGATAAAGTTAGTAAATCAGCTGGTAAGCATTCCAGTGCAGGAAATGCCTCCAAAAAACATGTGATTGATATTGATTGTGACGAGGATGACTATACTGTCTCACTTGATTCTATCTTATTAAAAGAGGTATTTCGTGAATCCTGTTTTAGTTATCAAATTATCAGTAATTAAATATATTAAGTCTTCCATTTTGATAGTTAAGTTTAACTGAGCACTATTTTATACTATCTTTAGATGCATGGCAAAAAATAGATTTTTCTAATTCTCTTACATGCTAGCAGAACTAGAACCACCAAGTTATGTGAGGTTGAGTGTAAATGAATCAAACGCAAACGAACTTTTAGCGAACTCAAGCAAAAATTTAATGAACCGAACAATGATCGATAAACTTACTAGACAAATTTCCTTGTCCAAACTTAGGTTCAGTAATATTCGAACCGACCACGAGCTGTTCACAAACACATCGAACTAAACCAAACCAAACACGAATAGTTCGTTAACATTGTATATTTTCAAAAAAAGAGAGGCTATTTTCAGCTTCATGTAATGCAAAAAATTAGCCCGCCTATTAATTAAATATTTTCCACCTATATAATATTTATTTTAAATAATTTTTACAATTTTAAAATAAAAATAAAATATCAATATTAAATATACATATAATATGGTAAATATACTTATTTTTTCCGAACAGAACTCGATTTTAATGAACGAGTTCAACTCGAGTCGAGCACCTTAAAATTCGTTTCGGTTCGTTAAGATTATCAAATCAAAAATGTTGTTCAAACTCATGTTATTGAACGAGCTTATCAAGCTCTAACTTGACAAACTTAACGAACAGCTCGGTTCGTTTACAACCCTGATGAGAGGTGAAGAATAAATGGAATGACTAGGAGGTGTAAGAAAAGTGTGAAGGGACTAGGGAGTCCATTTTTTTTAACTGATGATACCACAGTTCTGCCTTAAAATACTTAATTGTCAAAAGCTGTATTTATCTGATAAAAGCACAGTTATAGTTTGCATAATGTAAATATATTGCATTTATTAAATAAAAGTCATGGTGTTGTCTTTGGAACCTCAAAAGTTTTGCCTTACAGGAACCTTCTTCTGCAGTAGCAATAGTTTAGTTGAAATATCAAAAGAGGCCTATTTTCTTAGATTTACTACACAATATAGTAACCCACTTGAAACACTACATATATATTTACTCATTCAGAGAATTCCTAAGACACAAAATAAAAATAGGAACAGAAAGTACATTAAAACACCTGATTTTTAAAACTTTCAGAGGATTTTATTATTTCTTCACCCTATCATGGCTTCATCTTATAAGGTCTTCAGGAACGATTTTTATTGTTCACTATGAACAATATTGTTGAGGTAAAGGATAAATATGATATGGAGGACTGAGGTAGTAAGATATTGACAGTGTTTTTTTTTTTCTCTAATGCTATTTTTCAGTTTTTTAATTTACTGAAAGCACATGCTTTAGAAAGAGCAGACAGAATGAGGACTATTCAATAAGCTGAATTACTTCTTTAGAAGGACTGCTAGATTCAGTCTGGTCTTTTTTTCTGGTGATTTCCAAGGACAAGTTTGATTTTGTATCAAGCTTTTTCTTTATTTATTTTTATGGTAGAATACGTTTCCTGAGATGGAAAGAAGAAAGGAAGGTTCAAAATTGAAGAAAAGATTAGTGAACAAAACTACAAGTCAAATTCACTCATCCCGTGCTACTCATGACGATGAAACTCCTGTTTCTTGCTATTATAATGAGGTAGAAATTATTTTATGTTTTCTAGAAAGTGCATAGATAATTTGTTTTCTTTTTGGTAATAGCCATTGCCATTTTTTAATTTACTGAAAGCACATGCTTTAGAAAGAGGAGCAATTAATGAGCTGAATTACTTGTTTAACAAGACTTCTGGAGTCAATTTGGTCCTTTTTTACTGTTTTTTCCTAGTAAGAGTTTGATATTTTATCGAACTTTTTCTTGATCTCATTATTTATTTTTGACCGGATTCTATGGCAGAGTATGTTTCCTGAAATGGAAAGAAGAGATGAAGGTTCTAAATTGAAGAGAAGATTGGTGAAAAAAACTACAAGTCAAATTCACTCATCTCATGCTACTCATGACGACAACACTTCCATTTCTTGCGATTATAATGAGGTAGGAATAATATCATGTTTTCTAGAAAGTGCATGATTGTCTTCACAATTTAGCTGTTTTCTAATAATATAGATCAAATAGTATTTTTTTTCTTTCTTTTTGGTTCATATAGAATTAGCAAGTTAACCTGTAAAGGGCAAACATAAAGTAACTGAAAAAAATTTAATGCCCAATTAGACCGTATATGTATTTGAATATGTAGCAAGTTTTTTTTGCAAGTTTGGTATGTAAATACCAAATGCATAGATAATATCATGTTTGATTCTAGATGTTGTCTCTATAGATATCTAAAAGTAAATTAATCTACATGAATAATGTATGTATAGTGTGTTGCAGTGATATTGAATCCAGGAAAATTGATGAATTATGAATGCAAAGACAAGTATTCTGTTGTGTGCATTTTTATATCATTATACTCTAATAACTGAGAATAATGCAGATCAAAAGAATGAACGAGTAGGTTAATAACTGCCATCTATAACAGTGTATCTTCACGCATACATTGTTTGAATATATACAGTATTTTGCAGTACTTGGTACCATCCTAAAGTTTGCAGATTTATTTATATCAATAAAATGACCAGTACTCTGTGTTGAAACCATATATTAATAGACTGAAGAGTTGGATTATTCAACTAGACGGCTAAGACAAAAGAAAATTAGTAGTTACATTGAACCATTGCGGAGAGGTCGGAGGTTGGTGCGAAAGAATAGAGTTAGCGATGCTTTGGGGTCAGAATCTGAAGAAGAGTGCCACCCAGTACATGTTCCCCACTGGCAGGATGACATCACAGATATCTCCAACAATGCATCAGGTGGGAATCCTAGTGCAAGATTAAATAATAAGTTTAAGATGCGGAAGAGATTAAGAATTCAAATGTTCTTTCTTTTGATTTTTTAGCAGCCAGGGGAGCATCAACTCCTATGATTAATGCCTCAGAACCTGTAATCAGATTAGCAAAATCAACTGATTTCTTTAATGGAGCATCAACTTCAGCGCTTTATGCTTCACATCACTTAGCTACACCGAAGGACTCCAGTGCAACAGAGCCTGTTATCAGATTAGCTAAATCAACTGATTTGTCTAATGGAGCATCAGATTCGCTGCTTAATGCATCACCGGATCTGTCAGCTACTCCAAAGGATTACAGTGAAGCAGAACATGTTACCAGATTAAATAAATCAACTGATTATTCATGTGTTATCTGTTGGACAGATTTCAGTCCGACTAGGGGGGTTCTGCCATGTGGACATCGGTTTTGTTTTCCATGCATCCAGTATTGGGCTGATCATACGGTATATGTTGTCTACCTATCTATTCCCATATCCATGTCTTATCATCATGAAGTTAGCATGCTTTCATGTGTTTCCGGTGCTCATCAATGTTGATATACAGTCTCTTTTGTGTAAATTCTAGTTACTGAGAAACAATATGAGGTGCTTTTAAGTGTTTCTGTTGCTCATTAATTTTGTTTTTTTTGGTAAGTTGCTCATTAATTTTGTTATATAGTCTCTTCTGTGTGCACTTTGGTTACTGAGCAACAGTATGGGGTGTCAGATGTGATGTGGAGAAAAGATGAAAATGTGCCATCTTGATTAACAAATGCAAATACGTGTAGATTATTGGCACATGATACCCAATAACTGACATCACTAATGTACTCAATAACTAGTAGCATTTGTTCTTATATTTCTTTTTGCCTTTTTGTAGTCTTTGTTGGTTCATTGATTGTATATGTTATGTTCAGTTTAATACTACAAAGTTCTTGGTCAAGCAGAAAAAAGTATTCTACTGTGCAAGTATATATACATTGATTCAAGCAGTACACTACCAGTTTCAACGTTTCATTTTAACTGCCAAGTTGTCATATGTTATCTGAGTAGATTTAATTGATTTTTTCCTTGCACGCTTGTCATACTGTGATTTGCTTAGTATAAATATTTAATATAAATAACCATTTTCTATTGCTTGGTCCAGTCTTCAAGCGGAAAGATTTCAACATGTCCTTTGTGCAAGGCCAGCTTTGACAACATAACAAAGGTGGATGATGCAGTTTCTTCTGATCAGAAAATATATTCGCAATCCATTCCAGATGACCCTTCAGTGAATATATATGTTCTTCCCATGCGTGAAACATCTACTCTCAGAAATACTGTAAGTCTCATGCTAACTGCTAAATTCTTTTGGTTGACATTGTATTTATTCAATATTGGAACCTACCTTTTGCTTTCAGTTCCTTCTCTTTTATAAGCTGTATTGGCTTTCTGCACAAGCCTCATATCTAATCAATTACTGTTTTTTTTACTCTCTGTTTCCCATCAGGTTATTTACGTTGGGAACCGTGCACTTGACACGCATTTTAAGGCTCTTATAAAATAGAGTTCCATAATTTATTTTTAAAATTTTCTTTTTCTGAATAAAAGTTAAACTATTATATTTTTATACAGGAACAAAAAAATTCCAAAAAAATTTATAGAACTATACTTTTTATAAGTCTTAAAATGCGTGCCAAACCCTCCCTCCCCCAGCGTAAACAACCTGATGGGACGGAGGGAGTTATAATTTGTCACTTACAATTGAATAATTCGAGTTTAATCACTGTAGTGCTTCCATTCTGACAAATGGTTTTGACATGGTTATACCTCCTAGTTCTGCAAATTCAGTTCCATGTTTTATCTTTTCTGCAAGCCAGATGCAGAAGCTATTTAGTTAATGTTGCATTTCTGTATTTGTTCTTCCTTAATTTGGACACTTTTAGTTATTAATGTCGAATTGTCTATGTTATGTAGTTATCAGCAGCACCCGTTTGTACTCGATGCGGTTTTCAAGAACCTGAAGATCTGCTCCTTAGATGTCATCTCTGCCAGATTAGATGTGTTCATTCCTATTGCTTGGACCCTTATACGCTTCCATGGACATGTACTCACTGTAAGGATGCTCGAATGCTTTATCATCATTAGAGGGCTACAGCTTAGGCTAATTTTTTTTTTTTTCGAAAAATGTTTGCAAAATTTCCCCCTTCTCACTCCCTCACTCCCTATAGTCACCAAATTTGAGTTTTATCTCACTCCCTCAGTCCCTCTGTTATAGATGGGTCATTGTCTACTGGTCGACAACCATAATCCAAGTTTGCTACCATTTGTCGAGGAAGATTGTGTTTTAAAGAGAATTGTAGACTTCCAAGTATTTGGAACAAGTTTGTACTTTAATTTGTCTCGTTTCTTATCGTTATGCAATCGAATTTGATTATTATTAATCAAATAAAATATTATAGCATGAGATATTCAAATATTAACAGAAAATTTATAAGATTTATGTAATCAAATTTGATTACTTATTAAATAAAAATATTATAAGCATTTACATCTCACTTAGAGCATCTCCAACGGGGCTAGCTAAAATGGTTGGCTAAAATAATATAAAATAATAGTTGGCTAAAATTTGTTGAATCTGTAAGCTATTGGGCTCCAATGACGTTGGCTATAATGGTTGGCTATATTTTAAAATAGTATATTCTAATCTTAAACATTTTTTTAATAAAAATTAAATTTTATTAAATTTCAATACATTAATTTTATTGCCAACTGATTTATTAAATTTATTTCATATAAATAAAATTAAGAAACAATCCACAACATCACCCAGACATTATTTTTTACCTTTTATCTTGATTTTTAATGACCCAACACATTGCAGACTCCAATTCAAATTCCTAATTTGATACAAAAATATATAGACAGGATACAAAAGATACATATGTGGCAGTAAATATATAGTGGGAGAAAACAAAAAAGAGAACAAAAAGGAGCTGGGGCTTTACTACAGATTGAGAAGATTCAACAAATTTGGCCAACCAGCTGAGGTTGGCTATCATTATAGCCAATGGTTTTCTACGGTTGGAGTTTTAACATTTACACAAGTTATGTAAAATGTGTACTGTAGTTGTGCCACGGAAGATTTTATAGACAAGGGCATCTCCGGTTGGAGATGCTCTTATACAAAGAAATTGAGCCAAATCTTCCACTTTTCTAGTCCAAGCCTGTTGAAAATCGGCCAGAATCAAGAACATATTAAACGTACTCCTAAAATGTTTTAAAAAATCTAACATTATTGATGTTCAGCATTTTGTTAATTCTACAATCCAAGGACAAAATTCATCAAATTTTGCAATTATTCTAAATCTTTGAATGTAATATTATATATGCAATTTTCTCAACCTTTATATTTTATCCAAAAATCGGAAATTTGTCCTAAAATTGAGTATATGTTTAGCATTTGTAGAAAATATCAATCCCGGGAAGAAAAGCATATAAATAGCCAGTATTTGTATTTGTGGTAATCCAGATTATATAGAATCATAATTCTTGACATGGATTGGTTCACTTTAGATTTGTATCTACAAATATCTGCTTAATTTGTGCCTTAATGCATTAGCCCATTTGGATACCAATATTCAAATGGTCCTAAATAATGGTAACTTTCTACATTTAGGTAATATCCATAAGAACCTGCATTCCTTTTAATACAGTATATATGCTAATTTAAGTTAATAATAATATCGTGTCAAAAAAAGTTAATAATAATACTAATGGTAGTATAATTACCTGTTCCCATATTAATCAGCAACAGCTGTATATATTACATAAACAGGTAGAGAAGTGAGAACCATCACTTTGATTAATGATATAGCGTAAGAATAGCATTGAAAAATTAGGCCCTGGTTTCCTCTGTTTCTCCATTAGTATAATGATACAGCTCCCTTAGCTTTTTCAATGAAGCTCCAAAATGATACTACAGTAATATTATTTTCCAAGAACCCAACAAGAAGAATCCCACAAACAACTCTGTTGCTCATAGCCTTTACAATCATCCTTACTATAACCTCTGTATGCCACCCTTCATTACAGAACTCTATCATTAAGTTATCAAGATCAATATCGCAATTTAGTTTATCGACAAATGTCGATGAAAGGGAGTGTGATTTGTTTAAAGGCCAATGGGTTAGGAACCGGATGGGGCCTTATTATACAAATGAGACCTGTAGTGTAATTCAGGAGCATCAGAATTGTATAAAGAATGGAAGGCCGGATATGGGGTTTACCAAGTGGAGGTGGCAGCCTGATGAATGTGAAATGGAAGTGTTTGATCCTGTGAGCTTTTTGAGTTTCATGAGAGGCAAGTCTCTTGCTTTTGTTGGAGACTCTGTTGCTAGAAACCATGTGCAGTCTTTGATATGTCTCTTATCAAAGGTATGCTATCTAGCTCCCACCTTTATCAATATCTGTGTGTGTCTGTGTTTGTGTTCCTGAGACATGCATGATATGGTAAGTAAGTGCGCGTGTGTTTGTAAAACTTAAAAAATTAGACATGCAGTTTGATTTTATTGTCAAGACTCAAGACCTTTATTATGTTATGAAGTACATTATAGATAGTTCTGTATGTTATATTGGAGTATTGTGTTGATTTTCTTAACTTTCATTAACCAAATCATGTCAAGCATAGTCGGTATATCTCACTCGTAACAATTGTTTAAAGAAGTTGAGATATATGCCGACTTTATTTGTACTTTAAACATTTTTATTTATAAAAAGTTAGCATTGGCAATATTCTCAGAGAAATAAAGGCTTGACATCTTCTTTGCTTGCAATTGAAGGTAACACATCCAATAGATGCTTCAAACAATAAAGATGAAGATTCCAGAAGATGGGAATACAAAGATTACAACTTCAACATGTCCATTTTTTGGTCACCCTATCTGGTACGGGCACAAAGAACAGATCCGAATGACGTAACTCGCCCCTTCAATCTTTATCTTGACGAATTCGACAAGTCATGGACAAGTCAAATAAAACATTTCGACTATGTAATCATTTCTGCCGCACAATGGTTCTTCCGTCCGAGCATGTACTACATTAAACGCCGCCTCGTCGGATGCCTCTACTGCTCCCAGAACATCACTCAATACCCAGCTGAATTCGGCTACCGGTTGGCATTCCGGACCGCCTTCAAAGCCATAAACACAGTGAAAAAATACAAGGGTGTAACGTTTCTGAGAACATATGCACCGTCACATTTCGAAAACGGGAAATGGGACAAGGGTGGAAACTGTCCAAGAAAAAGGCCTTACAGAAGAAACAAGGTGTTGGATGGTTATAATTTGAATATAAATAACATACAGTTGGAGGAATTTACAGTTGCAGAAAAAATAGGGAGAAGAAAAGGACGTAAGTTTAATCTATTGAACGTGACGCATGTTATGTTGTTGAGACCAGATGGGCACCCCAATGAATATGGACATAGGCCTGAATCTGATGATCACCAGAAAAAGGGCTTAGTGAATGATTGTGTGCATTGGTGCCTGCCAGGCCCAATTGATACTTGGAACGATTTTTTGCTTGAGATGATGAAGAGGGAAAGTAAAATAGCTAGAAGTAGTAGTAGTAGTAGTTTTAATCTGCATAAAATCAAAGCTTAGAAGAAGTTGAGTGTGTAAAATATTCAATATATATAAGTTTCTATTTTAAGTGGCGAAAATATTACGCAGTCATCATTTTTGCTTGAACACAAATTTTTTTTTTTTTGTATTGTAGTTTTAACGAGTACACATTTTGATGGCAAACATTTTCTTGTAAGCGTCACGCAACTGATACCTACGAAACCAAACCAATCAATTTCGGATTTGGTAATATACTCGATACTAAATCTATGTGATGATATAGGTATTACTTTTGTCATGGTGAAGAGGGAATGTACTCTACGAATCAAGATTTGATTCAAGTCTCATATTTATTCTCTCTATTAGTTTATTCCAAAAGTATGAAAGGCTGGAGGACTTTATATGCAAGTTTAAAGCCGAATTGGTGCAATGGTTGAGTTGTTATCTACTTAGGAAAGTCAATACGTGCATGTTTAATTAAAAAAAAAGTATGCAAACTTGAAATGCTTAACCACTCCAACCAATAATCAGCTTTTACTCAGGTTCATTTAAGAAAAAGAAAGAAGAAATGCTTAGCCAATAATTATTAATATGAAATCATTTAAACTAGTTTTATGTCAAGGTTCGAAGAATATATTTTTTCCTATTTGAATAATTAGGCTTGTATATTTTACAAATATTCGGAGGTGAGCAAGAATCGAACCAGAATCTGAGACGTTAAGAGATCATTGTCACTTGAGTTTTCTCATCGCGCTCAAAACGGTCCTAAGATTCGAATTTCCCCTGCTTATTTATAAGTCGCCGAGTGAATCATTTAATTTAATTTATTTATTATAATGAACAATGCAAGTTTTAACTATTTGAACAGATTTTGAAAAAAAAAATTAAATTAAAAACTATATAATGATTGGAGAAAAGCAAGAGAAAAACCAAAATGTAAGGCAACAAAGTGAACAAACCAGCGAGGTCCGTGCACATCTAAACTGACAGATGTGAACAAATTTACATCCAAATATCTAACCACAACCGACACATTTCAGTGCTAGGTTTCTTGTTATAACTAACCCTGTCTATCTCTTTCTCTCCTATAAAATCTTCCCAAATCCCCAAGCCCCTCCCACTAAACTCACTCTGTTTCAATGAAGTCCAACAATAATGCAACTCCAAATCATACAAACCCTTTCAACAAATACCACCCTAAGTTCTCCAAACTCATCATCTTTTTCACCACAACCCTACTCCTCCTCACTCTCATCCCTCTCTACTACCCTCTCCACAACTTCTCCTCCTCAAAGCCTAGTCTCCCACAAAGCCCTTCACCAGAATCCTCGTTTCCCAAAACTTCACCAGACCATTCTAACATCAGCTCCATAGTGATCACTGAGCATGAAGATTGTGATATTTTTACAGGAGAGTGGGTCAGGAGTCATGAGGAGCCTTACTACACGAATGAGTCATGTTGGGCTATACATGAACATCAAAATTGTGTCAAGTATGGGAAACCTGACTTGGATTATATGAAGTGGAAATGGAAACCTGATGAGTGTGAGCTTCCCAGATTTAACCCCTATCAGTTTCTTGAACTTGTTAGAGATAAGTCTTTAACTTTTGTCGGTGATTCACTTGGCCGGAACCAGTTGCAATCTTTAATCTGCATGTTATCCCCGGTACTAATCACTATCCTTGCTACATTTTTACAATTTATACATAGGCAAAAGTTCGAGGTAGTACATTTTTTAATTCATAATACACTTAATCTTGTCGTGTTAGATTTAATCTTAGCCACACATTTATAATATCGTATAATGGCCAAAAATTAATTCTCGTGTCTTCGGTTTTAATGTGTACACCCAAGGAACTTTACTCTTTACTTTATGATCTTGAAATTGTTTGGTCAAATTTTTACAAACATAATGTCGGGAGCAGGCCTATCAATAATAGTGATTAGTACTAATTAGCGGCGCTAATTATGCCCGAAAATATGAAAGCATGACTATGGTGAAAAGGAAATTAGATGTAGATGTCATGTAATTGTATATTTATGGCTTAGAAACTAGATTAGATGATTTAATCAAGAGTTTTAAGGCATTTGGTTCAAGACAATTGCTGGGAAAGTCATGAATCATGGAGTAGTTGAGGGGATTTTTAGGTGGAATTTGACAGTGACATTGTTACAATTTTCTCACTGGCACTGTGTGCAAAAGTGGGAGAAGTGTACATCACATATTTTAGTGCTAAACGAACATTTGCACATGGATTCTTGGATGCGTAAAGAGCTGAGCTGCCCAAGGTTGAAAACTTGAAAATGAGGCTACTACTATCATTTTCTGCTTTACATTTCCTCTATCTCTGCTTATACATTAATTATATTATTTTTACGTATTAAAAAATTTATATAATATCGCAAAATTTTCAATGTACTGTACATAAATTATTCTTTAAAGTGGTTAATATTGAAGTAGTAGAGGCAATGTGAATGATATATTTGGGCCTCAAAAGTACATATATGAGGGGATGCCATTATTGAAATAATAAAAGAGATGATGATAATATTGGATAGGTCATTCATTATTGAATTATTCTGCTGAGCTTTCTAGTACTAGTTTCTTATATTTATTGTTTCTTTTTCGCCCTCTCCAATGCCACTGTCATCAGCACTCAGCAGCAGTTGTGTATTCTACTAATTTTTTTTTATCTATGTTTATAAGATCTGAATAGTATTTTTATGTTTATTACTATTGTTATAATATTTTGTCCTTGTGATGCCAAAATTCTATGGTTGCTTGAATGAATATTTGAGTACATTGACACAAAAGCTCTTTAAGATATAATAACTATATTATGAGGAATAGGAGTGAGCAGCTTTTTTTTTGAACTCAATTCTGTGATTTTGTTATATCTTTGACACATTTCAAAAAGAGGGAAATGCTAGAGGTACAAATTGGAAGATAGTTGAGCATTTAAATAAATATGACAATGGTCAGTGTATACATCAAAGTCTAATTTCCTTCACATTTTACAGGTGGAATTTCCTGTAGAAAATTCATACACATCAGATCAAAATTTTATACGGTGGAAATATGTTGGTTACAATTTTACATTATCAACATTTTCAGCACCCTTTTTGGTCAAGTCAGAAGAGGCACATTTTAACGATTCCACTCACGCTGGCCTCTTCAACCTCTACCTTGACGAATTTGATACAAAATGGACGTCTCAGATTGAAGATTTTGATCACGTGATCATCAATGCTGGTCACTGGTTCAGCCGTCCTGGTATTTACTATGAAAAGGGTCGGATAGTTGGCTGCAGATTTTGTCAGATAGAGAACATAACCGATTATCCAATGACATATGGGTACAAGAAAGCATTCAGAACTGCTTTTAGAGCGATTAACAGCTTAAAAAAATTTAAGGGCGTGACATATTTAAGGACTTACTCACCAATGCATTTTGAAAACGGGAGCTGGAATGATGGTGGAGATTGTGTACGAACAAAACCGTTCAAGAGCAATGAGGTAAGCATGGAAGGGATGAACTTAGAAATATACATGACACAAATAGAGGAATTCAAGGTTGCAGAACAAGAAGCCAAGAAAACAGGAAAAAGATTTAGGTTACTGGATTTGACACCAGCAATGCTGTTAAGACCAGATGGTCATCCTGGTAGATATGGTCACAGGCCGAATGAAAATATGACATTATATAATGATTGTGTACATTGGTGTTTACCGGGACCAATTGATACATGGAGTGATATATTGCTTCAGGTGATGAAGACAGAAGGCCGGAGATCATATGAAGAGAAACTAAAGTCGAAACAGGACAACATAGGACTAAGTAGATTCAAGTTCCATTGATGATTCTGTTTAAAGGTAGAATGTACAATAGGAGGAAAAGGAAAAAGGTTTATTCCACTGGTTTTGCTTTCAGTTTTGTCTTTCATACATTAACTTGTAGAGCTCTGAGTGAGGTTTTTTGTATTGATTGTTTTCCTAAAAGTTCTGCATTTGTTGTAAACATTATATCATAAAATTTTATAAAGAAGTACTAGACGTGATTAGGTAGTGTCTATTTGCAATTCCTACATACTTAAATTCTCAAACATTTTATTTTCTTTATGAAAGATAAAGATGGTACGACAAGTTTAAAAATGAACATGTGAAAATTTATTCATAAAAAAGTAATTACTGCAGATAAACATACATTTTATAAGTTTAGACAATCCAGATGCAGAAACATGAACAAAGAAAGTATTGTACTAGTTGAGGAAATTGAGGTAAAATCTTTTCCCATTGGTTCTAGAACCCTTCTTGCTAACCGTGTGGACTACTCTCTCCCTCCTACAGTCTAGTCTAAGTTGGAGTCGAGATAACTTGAAAAATGATAAAAATAAGTTTTCCAAGGAAACATCCCAATTTTTGGATAGTAAATGATGCAAATGGCCTTGAAGACCCTTATGGACAACAATAACTCAAGTGGACCAACATTTCATTAAACAAACTCGCTATCATATTTTCAGAAAATGGACTGGACCCGACTGTGGGAAAGCAAGACTACTTAACATGAAGCTGTCTGTGTGCCACTGTGCCTGTATGATGTGCGCGCGTGTGTGAGATAAAAAATATACCAGTTAAAGCCAATTCCATTTTGGGTAAAATCTTATTTCAGATCGATTCAAGATGAGTGAACTTGTGAGTTTCAAGTAGGGTAATATTTACTTTGCTCCGTATTCTTAATCAGTTGCACTTACAAGCCCTAAATACAACCCAGATCAATCATTAATCTTTTTCAACATATAATTGTTTTTCAAAGTTCTCCAAAAACCAAAAATCAGTGCATATCAAATGCTTTTTTTTTTACCTTCAACAAGAAAAACAACAATTTTCCTGACTCAAGAAATCATATTCCCTCGGTATACTTTAAATTTTCCCAAAACCTGAGGCTACATAAGGTTGATACAGACAAAGTGGTGGATCGAGTCAAACCTAAATTTGAAGAGGAAATAGAGAAGGCTGCGGAATTGGGGAAAAACATTGTACTTCGACGAAATAGCCAAGTGTGCTCTGGCTGCGCGTAAAGAATTTTTGGACATGTTCGAAGGACTGTCTGGCAAGTTGACAGATAAGAGAATGATGTAGTGCAGAGAGCCAGTCCAGAGATCTATAGATCTCAAGATTGAGCAATTGTAGGCTGAGCTTAGAAAACTAACTGAATGAACGAATAGTTAAGTTTTTTGGTTTTGTTGAAAATTTAATGATTATTTAGCAAAAAGAAAAAAAAAAAAAAAAAGAAGAAAATTTACTGGTTTCATCTGGTGCTGATATATGTATAAATTCAAATTTTTTAAAGAAGCAATTTGAAGCTTTATTAAAACGTTATGAAGATAAAGTTTTGTTTACTTATTAAAACATTAGTAAAAACTTTATTCACTTAATCTGTGAGGGTATAACGTATCTAAAAACATTTTAGACAAGGAATTACTAAAGGGATGCAAAGTGCAGTGACATGAAATTGAGAACAACCAAACAAGAGCTCAAGCATTAAGAACACTAAGTTGAAAATATAGTGAAATAATATATTATTAAGAATTGAAACATGTGCGTAGTATGTACATGCTGGAGGGTAATGTTTGATAAAAAGCTGATCAAGTTCTGAGGACAACCAAAATATTAAAATTACATCGTAAGTAGACCTTTAAAAAGATATTTTGATAAATACCAGAATGTGCAGCAATAAAATATACAGCACAAAAGCTGACCTCATCAGCATCTGCCTCTGCAGGCTCTCAACTCGGCCACTTGCATTATAAGGAGGCTTGTCATACGGATCGACAATGTAATCTGAATAGAGAGGTCCTTTTTGAGAGTTTACCCTGTTATACCTGTTTCTGGTAGCATTCATCTCTGCAGTATTTGTGTCGATTCGCCTGCACACTCCATTTAATCTTTCTAGTTCAATCTCCTTCACATGGATATCACTGACCAATCCTTCTGCTTGTGCCTGACATGAATGATGGGAAGACCATAAGTACACTTCCTCAACTTGGCAAATCAGTCAATGTTAACTATACAAATAAATAAATAAATAATAAATAAATAAAACAGATGAAGCCATAAAAATCACTAACCTGCTTTGATGCTAGTTGCTCAATAAGGCTGTGAAGTTGCTTATCCAATATTTTTTCTCTTTGAGCTGAAAATACATCATTATCCATTATGATATAATTAACACATTCATCTCTTCAACCAAGAACATCTTTTAAAGAATAATCATGTGCCAACTACTATAAATCACAAAAGTTTAAAAACCAAGTAGGAAAATTTCAGACGTTCACTTGTTCTCTAATTGCCAACATCAGAAGTAATTAAATAACTCGAGAATTATACGATGTAAATGCAATAAGACAGGCGGTAAACAAAAGGCAGACCTAGCATTAGCAGGAGCAGCAACACAATTTTATTTTATATTTTCATTAACGGAGGAAAGAGAGAAATACTCTGATCAATATTGTTTTTGGTGACATTGGTTATCAATGTTGTAATCGCACTGTTAAGCTAGTGTCATTTTTAACCAGGTAATTTCCTACGCATCATAAAGACTATCTAGACGGGAAAAAGACAGAAAAAAGGGGGTCCTGGCTGATTAGAAACCTCGTTGCTATGATATACATACAGACACACACACACACACACACAAACATATATATATATATATATATATATATATGTGTGTGTGTGT